>NW_019776149.1:60932-96386 GCF_001039355.2 Lingula anatina | reverse complement strand
GTCTGTGAACAGCTTGTCATTTCACACCTTTGCCAGAACGTGCTTTTAAAAATACAAACATTTCAAACACCAGTGTTTATTAGCATGATTAGTACTGGTTGAAAGACAAACGATTTCTCTAATCTACGCATTGCATGCAAAGATAACAGAGTACATGCAAATGACGAACAGAGATGACATCTGATTTCAGATATTTACAGAGGCTGACATAAGAGCACTGCAGTTGTATGTGTTTTTATATATTTTTTCAATATGTTACCTGTAAATAATACCTTTGGAAGCTACCACCAATGCCAGTATCTGTACAGTAAGTGTAGGCTACTGCTGCTGTATCTGTGTTTCAACAGTAACATGAATTGCTAACAGTGCTTTATAATATTACGCCCTTTAGTGTATGCTTTCAACCAATATCTAATAAATAAACATTGTGGTTTTTTGACTTCTTTTGGTACATAATGGTTTATTCTAACTTACATCATGATAATGGTTAAAATATTTTGCAGGTAAACTGAGAGAAACTACACAAAACAACTTGTTTGTGAGGCTCTGGCCACTAAATGTGAACTCCTTTTTCAACCTAAGATATTATAAAACATTATGTTCTGTTTCCTTTTCATTGCTGTTTGAAGGCCATTTTCTCTAGATAATTTTGTGTGGATTTATTACTTCAAGGTATTTTTTCAAAGACGAAAATCCGTATTATGAAACATTAACAAGTAAGGGGGTAAAAAAAGGCATTTACAGTATTATATATGTTCACGTGTTAAATACATGTACACGTATACAATTAATAGCTTCCCGATGTGTAAATTACATGTAGATTGTATGTAACACGTCAATTTTCGTTGTTTTGACACGCAACAACATCCTTATTTGGCATCATTATATTTAATTGCTCCTTGGACCCATTCTCAAGGACACTAATATGGGCCTGCTTATATCAATTCAACTCTGCGGGGACTCTCGCTGAGAGCAATCAGATGAACAGAAGGACACCCTTCCTCCTGGTGTTATGTTACAGAAAGCTGGTGATTATACGAGCACGTTGAAAACAAGAAGCAGCGTGTCATTCAGTTAAACTGATTGCATTCAGCAAGAGTCCCTGCAAAGTTAGATCCACTTGTGTGGACTGATGGTGTATATCTGAATGAGGTCTTATTTTCTCGCTGTTATGTCTTGTAAAATATTTGGGTGGCATAGCAACAGTTGCGTTTCTTGGATACATGGTGGTCAGACGACACCTAGCTCTTTTGTTTGTTTTTGATATTGTATTTAGCCTACAAGTGTCACCATATCCCTCTTGATGTGACAGATATTCAGTATTATTTTTATCGTAACTAAGATGGGTTTTGTAACAGCTGATTGACCTCTTAAGCTTTGTTCCATCTTCATGTTTCTTGGTCATACTGTGAGGTTTGGGCTTTTAATATGATCATATAGCTGTAGATATAGTGTAATGTCGACGTATTAACGTGGATGGCGTATAGCCTGAAGCCATACCTATGTACTGGCAATTGGGTTTCAGATCAGTGAAGATTACCAAACGGTGTAATGCCGCAGCCACTCAGTTCGAAGTCACGGCTTGATATTGGCACAAATTTTTGATGTAGTTTTTACTTCATCACGAGTTCAATCCGCTTATGGTCTGTTAGCTTTAATTTCTGACGAATGTTGACGGTTTGCGTCTTGCGATATCTCTGTGAATTAGAAATGTGGTGATATTCTCCGGAGGACAATGCAGACGTTGAAAAAACAAATATTTGGACCAAGGCATCCGTGCAGTACAAGGATACAAAGACACAGCGGAATGAGAAGATAGATGGGATGCAATTGATAAAATATCTGAAAAAAAAAAACAAATTTAGAAATCAAGCAAAATCAAACCATTTTAACAAGACGCTGGTCCGATAATTCAAATAATAGAATGCATATCTTAAGCTGGCTTATGTATGGATTTAGTGTTGAGTAAAAACGTATTTCTGTGAACTACAGCTATGGGCAGTCTTAAGACAGAGGGATTTTGGCCCTTTGGCATATGGAACAGTTCAGGAGTTGATGATGATGCGGTTTTGGATAACATCACGGTTTTTGCAAACACTAGCATCTGCCAAGAACCAATCGGGGTACGCAAACTAGGATTTTCCCCCCGCTGCGCCATTTCGCCATACTGGTGGTATCTATTGGAACCGTTTGATTTCATTGTATGCATCTGGGGGATCATTTCCAATATTTGCAATATAGTCATATGGAGTAGGATTAGAAATAAGAAGAGTGGTTACGTGTTACCTCTTCTTTTAGGATTATCACTGTCGGACCTTGCCTCAAATGTTGCAAAATTACCGTTCCAGATTTTACACCTTATTGTGTTGCTCGGAGGCAAAAGGAGGAGAGAGATGTTCTTTTTATTTCTCATCGCTCGTTCTCTATTTTTCTTGTCCGTCAGTTTACTGGCTGGGTTGTGCCTGATTCGTTTTATGTCCATGGTCAGTCCATTTAAGTTTTTGCGCCTTAAGCACCAGTTGCGAAAGTATACCATTTGCGGCATGCTAGTCCTTATCACAGTCATCGCATCCTTAGCAGTGGGAAAATATGTTTTGGTTTCTGTCTTGAAGTCTTCATTTGGAAGCACGTACTCTTTCATTTGCGACACCGTATTCGTTTCTCTCTCACTTACGCTGCAAGCCATCGTCAGCGTTTACATGTTATGTAAGTTGAAGCAAAAGAAAAAGGAGCTTCATCGACAACGATTGCGTTATCACGGTAAATGCCGGTCGCAAGGCGCAATAACATCCATCGTTGCCCTTAACTGTCTGGCGTCCTTCGTAATATCCACGCCTCTAACTTCGGTGTTAAGCGCCATGGCCATATCCAAACCAAATAACACGCTATGTGTTCTTAAGAACATATTTATGTCACTTCGCTTCTTAAATGCAGGTGTAAATTTTCCAATTTATATGTGCTATCATCAACAGTTCCGAGATGTCTTTTGTGCTTCGTTCTGTCCTAGGAGAGCGCGCCAAATAGAAGTCTTTCGGAGGAGATTCCCGCAAAGAATGATGTTGGATATAGAAGTAGCACACAGAAAACTCACCGTCTGCCAGAGTAAGTCACAAACATCATCAAACAGCAATGAACATAGTGATATTCGAATACATACCGGCATTTTATTAGAAACACGAGTGTAGCTGAATCTATAGTGTTATATGTGCTGTTTGACGTGCGTGCATGAACTGCATGGCAGAATGAAAATAAAATTTAATGAGGCGTCTATATCATTTTTGAAAATACATCTCAATTCTCAAAACATCACCATTTTGAGAACATGTAGCGAAACTGTTCTCCGGAATATATTCCAGTCACCCTTCGCAGTTTACAATATTAGATATGATTGTGAAAAACATATTTGGAGTTTGAAGAAATTTTAAAGGGAAGTGAAAAGAAAAAAATTAATAGATTGTTTAACTATTTGTTATTGTAAAATTATGTGACTTATTGCAACTTCTTTGAACAAATGTTTTTTTTTTGGTCTTTTAAAGTATTTTCCCCAGCCTGTTTTCATTGTTAATCGTTTTAAAATATCCAACTTGCTGGAGTGAGCAGTACTAGTAATATATTTAAATTCTGTGGAATTAAGCCGATGTAGATTATTTAACACAAGAATTTCCGACAAATTTTATTACCCGATTGAAAGTAATATTACCATATCAAACACTGGATAGAGAGGTATCTATGTTCACAAATATTCTCCAAAAAACGTAAAACGGTAGTTTTCAAGTAAAAAAATGAAATGTTTATTTTATATTTTCGTCGGTTTTATCTGTGATTTTGGCAGGAGTCAGGGTAATAATGTACAAAGACAGCTTACCTTACTATACCGGTCTATATTCATTTAGTATTCTTTTGTATCTTTTCTACACGTATAGAATAACAATCTTTAGGGTGTAATAGATATTTAATATTGTTTAATATAGAATATTATTTCTCGCAATAATCGAGTATTGTATTCGCCATTTTCATAAACTCGAAGTAAACCTAAGCAAATGCAAAAACTTCATTTTGAAGTGCTCAACATAGGATAATGACAAAAGAAGCTTTTTTGACACTAATACATTTGTAATCTTAGTATTGCAAGGAATCAAATTAAACAAAAGAAGATTCGGAATATCCCAGACATGTTACGTAAGTTACAGTGAGTACCTTTACAATAGGGCCTACTAGACTAGCTTGAAAGTTCATTTGTTTAATTACTGTTGGTTGTATCACAACATTAATCCGTTATCAGTTTATGAATCAAATGGGTTTGTTGATTATCTATTACTTCATTTTCATAAACTTGTATTTACAAATTTAGAAAATAATACTAGAATTAATCTGTTAAAATATTTAACCTGGTGGATTTATTTTCCATAACTACTTATAGTACAATGGACATAATTGATCAAAAACAAGCTGGAGCAATTGCGCTATACACCCAAACCCAATTTAGAGGTGCATTTCACATGCTGAAATGTAAAAAAAAAAAAAAAAAAGTAAAACATGTTTGTGTATACAACAAAAATACACTACTGCCTCAATTTACTTTATGCCAATTTTACTGTCAGTAGGGTGTTGTTGCCTCTTTTTTAATATTCAGTGACAAGCAAACTTAAGTCGTTCAAAAACAATTGACTGCACTATACCGAAGATTATCATAATATTTTACAACGTTACACTTGTATGAGATAAATCAAAGGACAAAGTTAGTGATGATTGACTTTTCAAAGTGAGTTAAACTTTTCCACATCTGGATGTTTTGCATTTGTGGCAGTAACGTATGTTCTTTTTTGGGGGTTAGACGATGAATTATTTTTTTATCATTCATGGTTCTAGGAGAGTGAAACTCGGATACAAATATCATCAAACATTGCAATCGGTGCACTAAATAGGCTATTATTAAGAGCATGCCTGTGACCTGATTTGCACCTCTATATTGGGTTTGGGTATATATCGTGACAAGATCGTAAACAACGACTTGAACTGTACTTGTAGTTCTTCAAACAATATTGAGATTGCCGTGGGTACAAAAACAACTAGTATTGTCATATATATATATATATATATATATATATATATATATATATATATATATATATATATATATATAAGGCTGGTGATTATACGAACACGTTGGAAACAAGAGGAAGCGTGTCATTCGGTTAAACTGATTACACACACAGTGTGTAAATAAGTTATAATAATGATGCATCTATAAACATGTACTTTAAAGATGTAATATGTAATCCAAGCTTTCAGCCACGGCTTGTGTTTGATACTTTTCATTTATGAAAAAACAGCTTGTTTATGAAGCCCGAGCCACTACATTTGAACTCCCTTTTCAACCAAAGCCACCAAAAAATTGACTTTTTTTATCTCTTTATTGCTGCAAGAAGGCCACTTTCTCCAGAAGAGTAAATGCGGATTTATTGCTGTATTATGAAATATTAACAAGCAAGGGATTAAAACAGGCATGAACAGTAATATGTGTTCAGGCACGTTTTCGCAAAGGGTCAAATACATGTACAAGTATGTAACAAGTACTTACCTCGCGATGTGTAAATTAAATTGTAACACGTTAATTTTCGTTGTATTAGCACGCACCATAATACAGTAAACATGCTCATATGGCATCATTATGTTAAATTGCTCTTTGGCCCCATTCCCATAGACACCGTCATCGACCTACGTAAATAAATCCAACTATGCGGGGACTCTCGCTGAGTGCAGTCAGATTGAAGGACTCCCCTCCTCCTGGCGTTAAGTAGATTACTGAAGGCTGGTGATTATACGAACACGTTGGAAACAAGAGGAAGCGTGTCATTCGGTTAAACTGATTACATTCAGCGAGAGTCCCTGCAAAGTTAGATCCACTTGTGTGGACTGATGGTGTCTATGGGAATGGGGTCTTATTTTCTCGCTGTTATGTCTTGTAAATATTAGGGTGGCATAGCAACAGTTGCATTCCTTGGCTACATGGTCGTCACACCTAGCTCTTATTATTATTATTATTAAGCCTATTATTATTTTATTTTATTTTTGATATTGTATTCACTAGTGTTACAATATCCATCTTGATGTGACAGATGTTTAATATTATTTTTATCGTAACTCAGATTGGTTTTGTAACAGCTGATTGACCGTCTCTTTAAAATGTAGCTTCGTTTTATCGTCATGTTTTTTGGTCATACTGTGAGGTTTGGGCTTTTAATATGAGCACGTGGCGGTAGATTATGTAATGTCGACATTTTAACGTGGATGACTTATAGCCTGAAGCCACGCCCGTGCACTAGCAATTGGGTTTCAGATCAGTGATTACCATTCGGGTCGAATGCCGCGGCCACTCAGTTGGAATTCACGCTTGAGAGTGACACTAATTTGCGATGTTGTTTTTACTTCATCACGGGAATTAACCCGCTTTAATTTTGTGACGAATGTTGACGGATCGCGTCTTGTGATATTTCTGTGAAATAGAAATTAATGTGATGATATTCTCGGGAGGACAATTCAGACGTTGATAAAATAAATATTAAGACCAGGACATACATGTACGTACAGTGCAACTACGGACACAAAAAAAACAACAGAATGCGAAGATAGACGGGATGCAATTAATACGATATTCCTGAAAACCAACCGAATTTAGAAATCAGGCAAAATCAGACCATTTTAACAAGACGCTGGTCCGATAATTCAAAGAATAGCATGCATATCTGAAGCTGGCGTATGAGAAAATTTCATGTCGAAAAAAATAAAACTTTTTTTCTCTGAACTACAGCTATGGGCAGTCTTAAGACAGAGAGATTTTGCAACAGTACAGGGCTTGATGATGTTGTTTTGGATAACATCACTGTGTTCGCAAACACTAGCCTCTGCCAAGGACCACTCCGGGTACGCAAACTAGGATATTCCCCACGCTGCACCATTTCGCACTACTGGTGGTACATATTGGAACCGTTTGATTTCACTGTATGCATCTGGGGGATCATTTCCAATATTTGCAATATAGTCATATGGAGTAGGATTAGAAATAAGAAGAGTGGTTACGTGTTACCTCTTCTTTTAGGATTATCACTGTCGGACCTTGCCTCAAATGTTGCAAAATTACCGTTCCAGATTTTACACCTTATTGTGTTGCTCGGGGGCAAAAGGAGGAAAGAGATGTTCTTTTTATTTCTCATTGCTCGTTCTCTATTTTTCTTGTCCGTCAGTTTGTTGGCTGGGTTGTGCGTGATTCGTTTTTTGTCCATGGTCAGTCCATTTAAGTTTTTGCGTCTTAAGCACCAGTTGCGAAAGTACACCATTTGCGGCATGGTAGTCCTTATTACAATCATCGCTTCTTTTGCAGTGGGAAAATACGTTTTGGTTTCTGTCTTGAAGTCTTCATTTGCAACCATGTACTCTTTCATTTGCGACACCGTATTCGTTACTCTCTCACTTACGCTGCAAGCCATCGTTAGCGTTTACATGTTATGTAAGTTGAAGCAAAAGGAAAAGGCGCCTCATCGACAACGATTGCGTTTTCACGGTAAATGCCGGTCGCAAGGCGCAATAACATTCATCGTTGCCCTTAACTGCCTGGCGTCCTTCGTAATATCCACGCCTCTAACTTCAGTAGTAAGCGCTATGTTCATATTCAAATCAAATTACACGCTATGCGTTCTTAAGAACATATTTATGTCACTTCGCTTCTTAAATGCAGGTGTTAACTTTCCAATTTATATGTGCTATCATCAACAGTTTCGGGCAGCTTTTCTTGCATCGTTTTATCCCAGGAAAGCGCGCCCAATAGAAGTTTTTCGGAGGAAATTCACGCGAAGAAAGATGCCGGATATAGAAGTAGCACACAGAAAACTCACCGTCAGACAGAGTAAGTCACAAACATCCTCTACCAACAATGAACCTAATATTAGTGATATCCAATAGATTTCTGATGGCACATCATCAGAAACTCCAGTGTAGATGTGTAACAATGTGACTCTATATTTATTTATATATACGCTGTTTGACAGGCGTGCATGGCCTGCATGGCAGAATGAAAATGACACAGTCCCTACCAAAATGTATTGAGGCGTCTATATTACTTTTGAAAATACGTTTAAACTTTCAAAAATATTACCATTTTGAGATCATGAGTCGAAATCGTTCTCCATGTATTCCAGTCTCCCTAGGCAGTTTACAATATTACATATGATTGTGAAAAAATGTTTGGAGTTTGAAAAAAAATTAGAAATTAGTGAAAAGAAAAATTAAAATAGATTGTTTAACCATTTGTTTTTGTAAAATTATGTGACTTATTGCAACGTCTTTGAACAAATGTTTTTTCTTCTTTTAAAGTATTTTCCACAGCTTTTCATATTTTCATTATGTTAATCGTTTTGAAATATTCATCTTGCCGCAGTGAACATTATTAGTAATATGTTTAAGATTCTGTGGAATGAAGCAAATGTAGATTATTTAACACATACCTTCAAGAAGTTCGGACAAATTTCATTTCTTCATTGAAAGTAGCTTTACCATATCAAACGCTGGATAGACAGGTATCTAAGTTCACGAATATTCTCTAAAAAACGTAAAAAGGTAGTTTTTAAGTAAAAAATTATGAAATTTTTATTTTATATTTTCGTCGATTTTGTGGTTTTGGCAGGAGTCAGTGGCTCGATTGTTGTCATCGGACCACATGACCACTTAGCTCATTAACTCCCAGGCCGAGCAAATAGGACGTTTTTTAAAGCCAAAGATTTACAAAATGAGCTTTTAATTTGTGTATTTGGATAAAGATATCGTTAGTTGGGCATGTTTTCTGAAGAATATGTTCCGTTCAGGCCATTCTGACGGCAAGACGCAAATCCTTTAACCATTTGCAAAGACGGATCTGACTGTCGTTTGTAATTTGGGGCGTAGTCAATGTCATATTAGTCCCCTGATGCGTTATTGTCAAATTATGTGGCTTACTGCAACGTCTTTGAACAAATGTTTTTTGGTCTTTTTTCGTATTTTCCACAACCTCTTTTCATAATGTTAGTCGTTTTGAAATATCCATCGTGCTGCAGTGAGCAGTACAAGTAACATATCTGGAATTCTGTGGAATGAAGCTGATGAAGATTATTTGACACAAAGCTTCAAGAAGTTCCGACAAAGTAGTATTACCATACCTGGATAGACAGGTATCTATAAGTTAACGAATATTCTCCAAAAATGTAAAAAGGAATTTTTAAAGTAAAAAGTTATGAAACTTTTATTTTTTTCCCGTCAGTTTTATCTATGTTTATGGCAGGAGTCAGGCTTATAATTAAAAAAGAGAGCTCACTTTATTTAATAATACTAAACCAGTCTTTATTTATTTAGAATACATACTTTTTTGTATCTTGTTCGCGAATATAGAATAATAAACTTAGGTGTGATAGAAATAATGTTTTACTGATACAGTTTAAGATTTTTTTGGCAATAATTAAGTATTGTATTTACCATTTTCATAAACTCAGAGTAAACCTAAGAAAATACAAAGACTTCATTTTGGAGTGCTCATTGTAAGAAAGGACAAAAGAAGCTTTTTGAACACATGTACTTTTGTACTCTTAGTATTGAGAGAAGTCAAATCAATTAAACAAACGAAGGATTTGGAATATCCCAGACATGGAAAGTTACAGCAAGCAGCTCTACAATACTACTGTATGCAACAAGTAGATGTTGTAATGCGACCATCCTCTATTTTTAGACCACTAATTGATTTCAGCACTGAATAATCAAAAATAATCCTCTGGCTAATTCTTCGCACTTTTCGGTACTACTCAGCGAGAATTTGAAAAGAAAAAAAGAAAAAAATGCTGACATCATCACTCATCACTGATATTGAGTAGCTTGAAAGTTCATTTGTTTAATTCCTGTTGGTTGCATCACAACATACATTCGCTATCAATTTATGAATCAAATGAGTTAGTAGATCATCTATTCCTTTATTTCCATAAACTTGAATGTACAAGTTTAGAAAATAATACTTGAAAGAAGTCGTTAAAATACTTAACCTGGTGGTTTTATATTCCATGTTTACTTATAGTACAAAAATGGGCATATATCGTCATAAACAAGCTAGAGCAATTGCGCTATATCGTGACAAGATAGTAAACAACGACTTGAACTGTACTTGTAGTTCTTCGAACAATGTTGAGATTGCCTTAGGTACAAAAACATCTACTGTTATTATATATGTGTGCGTGTGTGTGACCGATATAAAATGAATGCCTTTCATTGGCATCACACGGCGTAAAATTATGTCATGATTCATATGAATTGCTTGTTATCGATCATTCACTATTCTAAAATAAAAAAAATACCCTTTAGGTATTTTACCCGTAGCCTGCAGAAGAATTGCCTTTAATCAAGGTGTAACCCCAGGTTATGGTGGAGTAAATGAATCCACTGTTTTCCACTACCCCAGAAATAACCAATCTTCGAACCTTATTTTCTTTTTCTAGGTTCATTATTATTATAAAATACTAAGCCTGTTATTTATAAAACTCATTAACGTCAAAATGCAAATAAAATAACTATGCTTGCTTTTAGAAAAATGATACTATAAGTATATCATATGTTTCTTAAAAATTACATGTAATGGCAAATTTACAAAATTTTTATCTATAGCATCTTATTATTTAAATTTACCTATCTGGTCTGTTCATGAGCGTAAGTGAACTTCCTGAATCTTGTACACTGAACAAAAATATAAACGCAGGAAGGAATATGTAGATTTATTTTCGTGTATCGAAGTAGAGTATATAGCCAACAATAACAGCATATTTTAGTATAATTTTAGTTTCGTGCGTTTATATTTGTTCAGTGTAATTAATAGCTACTTTTGTTTTTATTTCATTTTCTGTCTCCTTTCTAATATTTTAGTATTAGAAAGGAGACGAAAACGTCGAATATTCAAGAATTGTATGAAAATCTCAAATATTTAACCAAAGCAGTGTATTTTCTTTCCTGGGAAGGTGGGGGTTGTCTTGGGGGAGGGGGGTGGGATCGTCGGAGTGGGGGTGAGGGTGAATTAGCCTAGGATCCATTCGAACATGTTTGCTCTCTTCTACTTTGGTTCCTGGCAATAACTTGCAATGTTGCGTTTCATAAATCCAATCAGATTCCGTAAAATGACGGACGCCAGTGACAGAGATACTTTATATCTTTAGATTGGACTTAATACCAGTAGACTGAATCTATAAAAAATGCGCGTAGGGGAAGAAATTACACCGAGTGGGAGTAGAAGTAGAAGTGGAGTAACAAAGACACGTACAGATTGTTGAAGCAAGGGTTTCAAGTGTTTCCATCATTTCGCAATTATTGGCTCACTTACGCGTGATTAGATCTACTAGTAGCAATAAACAATGTAATTGGAAACTCAGGTTGCAGTGCAAAGCATTATTGCTAAAAGGATGGAATATTTGAAAATAAGAAATATATGACAATTCTTTTAATAACATGCTGAGCCGTTTCATATCCTTTGTGTTTCCAATAAACAAATATAGCTGCATTTGTAAATAGTCGATGACAATAATAGCCTAATGAAGTCTGACTGTGGGCATACGAAATATTAGTTGCTAATTTCAATTATTACTTACAGCTATTGACAAAAATAACTATTGACATAAATAACAAAAATAAATCGCTGTGACAGATGTCACAAAAGCCTTGTTATAGATGGCGATAGCAATGTTAAAGAAATAATTTCCAAGTTACAAAAGTGGAACACATGTCTTGGGTCATGCAGGCAATGTGGTTACAGAGTTGTATACACTGCGTTACAAATCTTAGAAAATAAAAAAGACTAAATATTATTTAAGCTCTATTCACTGCCGTTTGCTGTTGCCTATGGCACGCCAAAGCGGAAAAAATTCAAGACGGGAAAATTTCCTTCAAGACATCAAAAATACGTTCAAGACACAAATATTTTGTCTCAATTCATACATTTCCATCGTCTAGATTTGAAAAATAGCTTCAAATCGGAAATTTTCATTCTAAACAACAGAATATCAGCGCAAGATAAAATTTAGTTCAAGACGGCAAAATCGCCTTCAAGACAGCAAAATTGGCTTCAAGATTCACGTGACTCGTCAAGATTCACGTGACCACACAGAACGATGACGTCAACACATCATAAACGACGATGAATAAAATGTCCTCTAGCACAGGTCTCAAACTAGCAATATGCACAGTCTGTACATGTGGTGCGCTGGACAAGAACAGTGCTGCTGGCTCCGAAATGTCTGTGATGCCTCGGCATCGCTCGTCATTGCTCGGTATTCCTCGGCATCTCACAAAGCACCTTGTGCCGCAAGATGTCAGCACTGGTCGTCTCCACAGATGCACTTTGCTGCTGGCTCCGAAATGTTTGTGATACCTCGGCATCGCTCGGCATCACTCGGTATTCCTCGGCATCGCACAAAGCACCTTGTGCCACCAGGTGTCAGCACTGGTCGTCCCCATGAGACCAGTTTCGTGCAATGAGGACATGCTTCATAAATTCTTTGACAGATGTGACGTCATACGAGACCCTTGTCTGTAGCATTTCTGACAGGCAACGCACCAAAACCCGGGTTTCCATAGAAACAGTCAACACCAGAATCGGGAGCAGTGCCCAGGGCCAAGGAGAAATTCTAATATAAGCAGCCCTTTTTTTAACCGAAAAGAGGAATAACCGCCTATAAGAAGGGACCCAATTTATATAAACAGCCTTTTTAATAATTACGTATGTTACGTATTTTAGTAACCTGTGAACATTTGTAGCTCATCTCGTTTTCTCAGCTTATAGATTATTGTCCCCGTAACTCTGGTATAATTCCGGCAATGACGTCACCATCTATTCGTATTTGTCACATTCCCCCTTGAGATGACGTAAGACACGACAACCGTGACTGCAATAAGGGACGATACGATGCCGACCGTGTTGAAAAAAAGGGCAATTTTCCCCTTCGTCCGCGCCCCGGAATGGTCATATATGTGAGCAGCATTGTCGGATTGGACTGAAAAAGATAAAAAACAGTGTTAACGCTGTTACGATATTTCCATATTTCAAAACATCTTACTATTTTTGAAGGATATTAATACGATAATACTAGTAGAATATTCATTATGTTGACTAATTATTCATTAATTATAGAAGCTCAGACTGTATCCAATTCATAAATCAATCCTAAACCCGCTATTAATGCTAAGACAACGATTAAATGTTTTAAATCATGCCAGTAGCCCAAAGAATTATAGCATGCTGCAAAACGAATAATAGTTTCTTATAGGCCAGACTACGGGGACAATTATAGATTTTATATATATATTATTTCCCAGCAGACACTATCGTCCTCTGGCGATCAAATTGCATATTTTGTTTTCTTTAATTCACAAATTTTTGCACAAGAGGGGGGAGGGGGTCCAAGAATTGTCTTACTTTTGATATCCATGATTTCAACTGATCAGCTGATGTAAAGCATTATCACGTTCATTGTTCTTTTGCCGCTAGAGGGCAGTTGTGTGCTATAACGGGCACGTTGGTCATTTGGTTGATTGCATTAGCTGTGACACTTACTGGAGAAGACAACCGCAATCAGCCCGAATAAAACATTACAGCACAGCATCACGAAAATCGACAGAGATATGTAGCTCTGAGGTTGCTGCTGGTGTGTCACTATCAAAGCACTTGGGCCGACACGTGACTGGGCTGTCATGACAACCGTTCCTTGAAGACCAGTACTGGAAAAGATAACATACACGTTAATTCAAATGTCAACATATCGGTAAATTCAAAAGACAACTTACCGGTATATTAAAATGACAAATCTCTGGTATATTTAAATGACAACATACCGGTATATTTAAATGACAGCTTTCCGGTTATTTGAAAGACAACATATGGGTTTATTAACTGACAACTTTCCAGTATTTTTTAATAACAGCATGTCGGTATAAATGACAACTTTCCGGTATATTTAAAAGATAACATACCTGTATATTTCAAAACAACATACCGGTTTATTTGAATAACAACAAACCGATACATTTACAGCAGAATTTTGTATTATGTAGATTCAAATGCCCATATCCTCTTGCCCCCCCCCCCCATTATTTTATTCATTTATCTATGTCTTATTAATTTTTAGGGGGAGGGTACAAAATTACTTACTTTTGTAATAATGTTTTTTTTTTGTGGGAAGGAAAGAAGAAAAGATCGGCACCTGTGAATTAACTGTGCATGTGTGTATGTGTGTGTGCATGTGTGTATGTGTGTGTGTGTGTGTGTGTGTGTGTTTAATCCTGTATATTGCTTATTTGTGTGACTTATTGTGCCCCCTTCGCCCTTCCTCCTCTCCACCTAGAGCCTAGTGAGTACATGTATCAACGTGTTAATAGAAGTCAGTAAACCTTGAAAAAATCAATATCTGCATATGTAAGTGCTTGAAACATCTTACACACGGCGTTTCAGGCTTTAAGTAAACTCTCCAGAAACATGTCAACAAAGTTGTAATTCTGCGCATGTGAAACATGAATTCTGACCGCTTCCACATAGAGACCTAACTTGCACACACAGCGTGAAGAGCCCCACCAATCAATTCCTTAACCGCAGGTACAACGTATAGGATTAAAAGCCGGCAAAGTAGATCCAGGTCAACCACAACTGGTCGTGCCGAGTAGTTCCTAGAGGTGACGCATTAAAGAGAGGAAATACACTTAACCGAGACGTTAGCGGGTTTCTAATTATTTAAAACAAGAAAGCATTGATTATTCTTCTAGGGCTTATCCGGCTGCTGGTAACGTTATTTGCTAGTTATCGACATGGTGAAGAAAGCAGGTTTAGCTTTTAAGCGTGTCACGGTACAGAAGTACTCTGATTTAAACGATTTCAAAAAATAAAATGCCTAGAAAATAAATGAAAATGAATCGGTCTTTTTTCATTACTAGAATGATTTAAATAGTTAGATAAACATTTAAGATTAAAATGGTTTATGGCTTGGAATTCTGTGAACGGCTTTAGATCTGGTGGTGATCCTTGGTATAAATGAAAAAAAAGAAGGTATAGAAATTTCCAGGACAATTTATATATATATATATATATATATATATATATTTTTTTTTTTGGCCAACTAAAGGTCTAATATTCGTTGTGTGTCTTTTCTTCCTTGTAAGTACATTTCAATCCAGACATTATTGCAGTATACTGTATGATGAATTATTTAGAGAGAGGTTGCTTTGGAATTTTTCAGAAGTCGGTCAAATGCGTGCTGTTAGACGACCACATTGATAAAACAGGTATTTAAATGCGTCTGAGGAACAATTAATGAGTCGGAGATCTCTGTCATCTGAGGGTGTGTTGGAAGGCGGTTATCGGTCTACGCTAGCGCTAGTCTGAACAGTCCGTACCTTTAGCTGCGATCAGACAAGTTCGAACCATCAGCCGATCATTTAACAAGGACATTTCTATATAATTTCGCTATCTTGTGCCGCAAGTCATACTGGTTTTCGGTTCTTGTTTAATCAGTATTTTACCTATAGGCAGTTTGTCCAGGGAGTGGACCGTAGCCGGGTTTTAAGTCATGCATAGCTTGCTGCCCGCACGTGAAAGGTTGGCAGTAGATGGGTCGGTCTCCAAAAGTCACTTCCTCCGCCTCCCCGTACAGCTGCGGGAGGGAGTACCGCCCTCGTCTTACTTGGCCATACAGAGACAGGGAGTCCGGCTTCACATCGGAACACGGCACCTCGACGGACATTGTGACCTGTAATTACAAGACACACGTGAGTGACGTTACAGAGAGTCCCCCATGACAGAGAGCCCTCTTCTATTCTTTTGTACAGGTTCCTCGCCCTAGATTTTGACCCACCTACGTCCGGCTATCCCTTACCTGTATAATTAAGTGGAAGGTGGCCCTCTGTCACACAAACCCTTATACCGGTCATACTGGCCATACTGTGGCCTTAGCGTGATCTTTCACACGCACCTGACCAATTTGTGAAAAGGCTTCATCAGTCGGAGCTTTGCTTTTTCACAGAACATAAAATGGCCCGTGGTACGTACTGCATATTCGCACAATTTTGTTTTGCTCTATATAATTTTGCTGTCGTGTTTTCTGTACAACAACTGTATATGATATAAAAAACGGCATTATTTCAGCCACAAACTTTTTTCCATTTTTGTCTCTGTCTTTCTTAAACAAAAACGAATATTCTGTAACTGTGGTACTTTAAAAGGCTTTTCTGTGGCCATCATGGCAATAGCAGGGAGCCTGATATGCCACTATAACCGTACCTGTACTTTATCACAGTGTTTAGACAACGACAATAATAACAATGCTGACAGGCAGAAAATGATAAGTTTACTTCACTTTCATATCGAAATTTTTATTGATTGGCTATGCAAATGTTGTCTTCATATTGATATTTCCACTCCATTTTAAAATCGATTTACAAAATTTTGCATTATTCCATTGAGCCTTATCGCGATTATTCGTTTACATTTCTCTTCTTCAAACAAGTAATGATAATAATATTTTAATAAGCTGATGTGTATGTAAATTGTACGTTAGAAATTATATTCTGTTTAAGTAAGTGGTATAAAATGAAATAATAATACCAATAATAATAATAATAATAATCAATAATAATAAAAAGTATTAAGTCTGATATGTGAAAATAAAACTATTGATAAGATAAAAGTCGTTATTGCAATCGTCACTGGAAAATGAAGAATGAACAATTGCGTGAATCCACCCCAATTACAGGGTAGTACATGTACTAAATATCTGCTTCACGAGGTTTAAATCAATTGTCTTTGAACCGTCAAAATGCTTTTTTGAATTTTTAATAAAAATCTAGCCAATGCGCCCCTCTTGCTTCTTTTGCTAACAAAATCTATCTAAGCAAAAAAGGATTAAATAAAAAGTATAGAAACAAAAAGACAAAAAAGGCTGAAAAGAACGTACATCAATTTTTTGTGATATTACCTGAGTTGTTCAAGTCACCAGGCGCCGCCCTGTCTTTAACAAGCGAAGTTGCTCACGTTTTGTTACCCTGGGCAGCTACTGGATTGTAGATTATAGATATGGCCACAGATCAAAAATGTGTCGCAGGGTCTTGACCCTTCTTCAACAAAAATCTATCGAACGTAAAAGACAACACGCAGAGCGTTAGCCGCAAATGGATTTCATTGTGCAACACAATGGACGACAATCTGTTTGGAGAGCTATATATAGGTAACATTAAGAAAAGGCGGAAGTCAGCAGGTATTGATAAATTCATACCCGTCAATTTAAATAAATACTGGATAATGGCGATGATAAGCTGAATTGTTCTGACTAACAATTTATGGTCGCATCCTATGCAAACGCAGACTTAAACAGTGTCGAGGGATTACGTTATTTTATAACGCCAATCGGCCTTAAACGCAAATCCATGGACAAATAAGCGCCGAAGGTTGTAAAATCCCTTATATTTGCTTAATAACAACTGTTTCACGAGGCGTCTCATGACGCATTTGAAGTTGACAAATTCCATTTGCAAACACAGTGGAAACTTCCGGGATAGCCCGAAGTCTCGTTACCTCGTCTGAAGTCAAGCGAGATTATGCGAGTTTTAATCAATAGTGGGATCAAAAGTCACGGTAGACAATTCAGATTTTTCTTATTAAAAGGGCCCAGTTTGACACGTGCATGAAGTGGAAACTCTGTACTTTATGCCATGTTTAAATCATAATTATTCTCCCCAGAATAAGTCGATGAAGTGCTGTTTTTCTTTTTTTTTCTTTTTTTTTTACTGACAGTTCTTCCCTCTGTTACTTTACCTTCCCTTACAAATATTTTTTACAGTCTTACAGGACTCTATGGGACTCTATAGGAATTTTATCAGACGTCCTATAGGATACATCTGTCCAGTATTGTATATACATTGTATGTTTGGCCCTGAAGGCTTTCGGGCCAACTTCCACTAGGACGGCGTGTAGAACCCTGGAGGACACTTCGGTAAGGGCTGCGAGATGAGTTGTAAAAAAACGTTCATTTTTTTCTCCAGGGTTGTATTGCGAGACAGGTGTAAAAATAAGGATCAGCCAGGTGTCCCACCGGGATGCAGATGATTCAGAACTGAGCCTTTTGGACCAACTTATATTACAGTATTTATGAAAGGAACAGTACAGTGATAATCGCCTGTCGCCTTTAATAACCCCCGTAATCTCTAATTTTGACTCCTGTTTTCTAGCACGCGTTTAGAAAATAATATACATGTATATAATGCTATAGTGCTAATCAATCACCACTGTGATATCAGATGTTATGCAAATGATACTTATCTGTTCAAAATAGACATTTTAAAACCTGCGTTTTGGTCGATTTCGCTTTTTGTCTTCGTTCAGGCTGATATACAGAGAGGGGGATTCTCAATATCTGCATAGATTGGAGTGGATTCACTAGTAAGAGAAAGTCAATTACTCAACCAATGCCTAAATCACGTACTGCTGGCTCGATTTCATAAAAATTCCTTGTTATATAACTTAAAGTTATACAGATACTTATGCAAAAAATTTGTACCAATATTCCGGTCCTTTATCACCAGTGCATTTGACATGGTATTATGTTGACAGGGAAATGCACAGTATCTCCGTATTTGTCTGTCTGTCTGTCTGTCTGTTTGACTGTCTGTCTGTCTGTTAAAAATCTTTGAAAAATTATGGTGTATTCACCTGTTTTTGAGATCAACAGATTCTATCTTCATTGCGTAAATTGTCAAATTTGGATTCTTAGACCCGTTCACAATGAATTTTATCGACTTAAATATTGAGCTGTAACTCCACGGGGACTCTCGCAGATGATTGTACAACTTCAACCTTTCAACCTTCGGATTGCAATTAAAACTCATTTCTAGTAAACTACACCCTGATCTTCAGAAATAACTTGACACTAACCTCTTCACTGTAGCCTATCTTCGTGTAACTTGACACGATGAAGATAGGCTACAGTGAAGAGGTTAGTGTCAAGTTATCTCTGAAGCTCAGGGTGGTAAACTATTAAAAAGGAAAAAAATGCTGAATTTTCCTAAATCTTTTTATTCATGTATTTTAGGTCTACCGCGCATTGCATGTTTTAAAACGTGTTTGTGTTAAAAAAAAAAAAACTATACGCAGGTCACGTCTAAAATTTGTCGATTTTAGCATCCTAGGACAATACAAAACATAACTGTTGTATCGTAATTACAGGAAAAATACGGCACTGCAATTTATAGTTTAAAGCGTTTAATACAAGCAACGTGTATAGATACAAAATAAAAATATAAAACCTAAGTATATTTATGTATCACATGGCACAATAATGAGCACCTTGCTCTTGATTAAAATACATGAAGATATCTTTTTAGAAAAGGGATATTTCTAAAAACATCCTACAGACACACATATAAGCGGTAAACAAAGTTCGGATGAATATATTACACAATTAAGGGCACTTGTTCTTGTAGAACAGAATTCCAATGATGAAAATGTGTGGATATATGGAAAATATTCGAAGATTACTGGTTTTGGAAATATCCAATTGAAAACTGCATGAAATGTTGACTAAAATAACAAAACTGTCCGTATATAATGTTAGTAGTGAATAAACGCACGCGCAATGTATGCATTGTTCTTCCCAGTGTGGTGACCCCGCCCTCACAGTTCCAAAAACTAAAACCGCCGTAGGATTTACTACCCGATGAACGTAGCTGTAGCTGTGACTAAGACGACCACCACGATCACCACAGTCAACACTGAAGAAATCATACCGAACAGATTCAGGCCGAGTGCCACTTTGCCCCTCGTACGAGCGCTTTCGAAATCCTCCTCATCTGCTGCAGTCGAGGACAAAACTATAAAAGAAAAAAAAGGTATGTACAGCTATTAAAAAAACCTGAAGACAGTCAGTAACTCAATTATTATATCAATTGATTGATCTCGTTTGAGTGGATGAAGGAAAAAATGAATTGGTTACTGAACGGAAAGACAAACAGATGATTACAGACACAAACTCAACCTGCATGTAAGAAATGCTGTTGTTGCGATTACTGTCAAATGGTGCACGCAATGAGATATGAGAGGGATGATCACCTACCGCATTGTGCAGAGGAGATAGAACTCATAACGCAATTGCCGTCAGACATAGAACCGTCTGCGCGCAGTGCGGATTTTACGAACAAGTCTCAATTCAACGTGCATCTAGAAGAATAAGCTTATCTACTCACTCGAAAATATCAACGCAATGATGCCGCATGGTGGATTACAGCACATCAGGACGAAAATGGAGAGGGCCAGGTAACTTGCTGGCCTGATCGGATTGCTCTGGTTTACAATGATTGCGCCACCACCTCCGTATCCGGGATTAGACGCCATGACGATGGTCTGGTTATTTGAACTGTTAAATTAAATTAAATTGAAATAAGAAGCCATATGTCACATTTTGCTTTAAATTTAAAAACTTATATTCGGAGGGCCACTCACAACCCCCATCCCTCCATGTAAAGATACACCCCATTTCCATAGATTTTTAGATCGATCTATCCCTGCGGGGAGTCTCACTAGATTACTGTCAGCTTGGCTGGCTTAAGCGTCTGTCCCGCCTGCTAAAGCTGTAAGGGGTTAAATAACTATGGTGCCCGCTCGGCTGACTGCAATTTAGCGTGAACCCCCAGGGAGTTAGGTCGATCTAAATCTTAATCTCTGGATCGATCTAAATCTCTGGGAAAGCACCCATAGATTGTAATAAGAGCTAATACACGTACATGAAAGTTTAGACGCTGGACCTAATAGAGGGATATACAAACAAATCAACAAACAGACAAACAAATTTACTAATTAGTAACTAGCTCAGTGAATAAATAAATAAATAAATAAATAAATAAATAAATAAATAAATAAGAATTCAAATAAACTCTTTATCGATGCGTGTTCAGTCGAAGATTACTTTCGACCCGGTTAATTGGCTGTTTCACCAATTATCTAAACGTAGTTCGAGAGACACCTCTTAGAAGACATCCTGACTTTAATTGCCTCTAATTGCGAAAACGGTACACAGCTGTCCCTAACTTACGTCGCTTGTTGGGTTTGTACCATGCCGTAACCCGGCTGTTGTCCATAACCCGGCTGTTGTCCGTAGTCCGGTTGGCCGGGCGTTTGGTCGTAGGTTGGAGGAGGGTACGACTTTCCGGGGTCATTTGGGTCTTCCATTGTGACGTCACTTTGCTGAAGCTGACAAGAAACAGTTTCCTTTATTACATTGTCTTCTTTACTCAAAAGTAATAACTAATTAATAATTTGATTAAGTATTTATTTCACTAGTCAAATATACTACTTTAATGTACTTTAGCTGAAGGAGTTGCGTTAAAAGTTATATTTATCAATATTTCCGTGTAGTTTGTAGGCCTAGTGAAAAAGGAATTGCCATTAGAAGGAGGAAATGTGGCTGAATGGCTTTTTGTAATACATCTGTTGATACATGACCTCAAATTTGAAAGTCAGACGCACAAAAAATAATTGAAATGTTAAGCTTCATCTTTGAGGTCCTATACTTTCTGTAGTCTGAGTAAGAGTAATCTGTAGTCACACAGCAAAAAGTAAATTCAAGATGTTTATGGATATGAAAAATACGAGAGGAGAAAAAAAAACGCTGAATGAAAATTATTTATAAAACCATCTTGCCCCTTCATACTTTCGGGAGACCTCTGCTTAGGTCCTGACCGCCGCTTGTTGTGACTAATCAAAAAGGCAGAAAGTGCGTCGCTAACGTCAGATTTGTACCACCACTAACATCACAGACTCTTGGCTTTCTGGTCAATTAAGCCTTATCCTTGACAAATTAATTTTTATCATAATGATTACCAGAGGCTGCGACAGTGTTGCACGATCAATATATGTGCAGCCATTGTTCACGTGACCCGCAACCATGGCTGAAAAAACTCACCCTTAAGTGCATCCTAATAATCAGAGAACCCTCAAATACCAATACACAATACAGTGTTTGTTATCCATTTATTGATTTTATGCCTTCATACAATAAAAATTGCACTAATTATGAGGAAACTAAACCAAAGATTACAAAGACTGCATCAAAATTCAATGCACTGTAGATGGCATAATTTTACCAGCCATTCTTTGACGGTGACCTTATGAGTTCAACTACATATCAGTGTTTATCCTTCCAGTGAAATAATAAATACATCTGCTCAATTTATGATCATAAGACTATATGTGATAAACATGACTATCACGCCTTATAAGAGAAAAAGTACTTTTTGCTCTTTTAAGGTCATTTCGCTCTGTCCTTAAATATTGTTATTTCAGACGACCAAGGTTTTCAATCCGGTCATTAAACGGGCTATTAAATAGCGCTCCGTAACACTATATTTATACCTATCTTCCACCAAGAAGAAAAATTCTTCCTTTGTCAAGTCGGATACTAAATGTGTCCAGATGAAAAAGACAAAAAGGGGTAACTTACCGTCCGCCAGTAGGTCCCACAGTTATTTATGCCTCACACCCAAAAATTCTTATTAATATGAATACGCAGCCCTCAAAATATTTCAGAGAAGTGCCCGTTTTATTTTATACGCCCTTTGCTTTAGGATGGGTGTATTTCAGACCAATACATTTTTAGAAAAAACTTACAGTTTTCAGTTCAAATATGCTTTTCCCTTCCCTGCACTTCAAGACAAACGTCAACCTTCAGGTGAAATGATTAGGTCCGACCCGTTTCTTTGGTTTAGTTTATGAAGTCCCCATGGCAACAGACAATAGAAAGGTCAACAAGACTAAAAAGTGCACGCAGTGTTATTGTCCGTGTAGGAGCAGGCAAGAATTGCGTGTTCGACGTCAACACAAGTCTATTTAAAGGGCCAAATTTGTGAATCAAAAACAAATTTTATCTTCAAAAGGAGAACTATTCACTGAAGACCCAGTGGCTATGTAAAGCGGCCGAGGCACAGTAGACCTGGTATTGATCCTAGGTTAAGAAAAATGGCGAGTCAATACTTAGATGTTATCACAAAGAGAGACGCGTATCAATCACTGCACATATATATGTGGTATCGCGCCCTATTTTTTCACTTTTTACCTTTTTTACTTCTCCTTATCTTAAACTCTCTCTCTCTCTCTCTCTCTCTCTCTCTCTCAGCCTCAAATTGATTTTTTCTCGACGCAGTAATGCAATGCTCACACAACGATAGGCCTAATTACACCATAATCGTTTGGCACATATTTATTCCAAACGAAATACAGTGATAGAAATGTAATCGGAAACCGTCCACGGATGTGCTATTATACAGAATATGCTTTACACACACACACACACACACACACACATAAACATGAAAAAACAGTAAGTAATTGATCACATTTACGTTGTAATAAAATGCCCACATTAATGTGCACATCTATACAAGATCTATAGCGCTTGTTTGAAATGTAATGTAAATAATTTTACTCAGCCGGGCAGTGCATTTCTTTTTCCAAAATTGTGATAAATACAATTAGCCACAATGTTATGTGAAATTACGCATGTAATTCTTCGAAAACAAACCTTAACTCTATACGACAACGCGTCTTTGAACGTGTGCATACCTCAGTCCAGAAAACAACAATACGTTCTGTCAGGTTACTGATTTTCTTTACCCAACATGCTTTTCAAATTGAAAAATAAAATAAAAAGACAAAGAAGGAGAGAACTTTGAATAGTTCAATAGCTATACTGACTTCATATCCAAATAACAGCAACAGCAACAACAAATATCGATGTAAAAACATATGGGGTGATTTATTTAGAATGAAGTATGAAACAATTTTGTGAATTCGAACTCGGACGAAAATCTCTCTTCAAATAAACATTTACTCAAGAAGCTTTACTTTAGAAATAACTATGTAGCGGCTGCGCCAATGCCAAATATTAAATACTTATTACATTAGACGCGTTCATTTATCAATCCTATTTGATTCAATATACGTCTTTTGAGCCAACTATATATATATGTATATATGTATCATCGGGGTCCAGTCTGCATTTATCCATGTCGTTCTTACGATGTGTTTTATTCGTAAAAGCAGTTGCTCAGAATTTCTGCCAGAATCTTATGGATAATGTTACGTAAGGTCCGCCGGCTATTGGGTTATCATTGGACATTGCCAGAAATGGAATCCGTAGTTCTGTATATTCAATGCTTATAATTGGATAGTTTCTTTTCTACTGGCTAGTTAATTCCAGAGCGAACGGATACCACAGTACGGTCCAGCCGAAGAGGTAATTTCGCCAATATTGAATATTTTGCCCTAAAGGCATTTTTTCTTGCTCGTGTTTTCCAACGATCGTATATAAAAAAAAAAAAAAAAAAACAAANTAAAGTATTTTTATGTCTCCTCCATCCCAGTGCATCACAAACTTGCATATTCCCGTTCATAGCAAAAGAGAATGCAACAAAGACTATCGGGTGTTCGTGATTTGGCCAAACAAGGCCGCTTTTATTAAATAAACTCACTATCCTAATAATTTTAACAATAATAACAATGTGGCAAATTGTTGCCTGCATTAAATGTTATGGCCTTAGGGATAAAGATTAAATATGAAATATTAACTAAGACTCATCATCCTAAAAATAATGATGAGACGAGTCAGCAAAAGTTATCATTTTCAAGCAATTTTGCACAAATTTCGTTTGTGGGGTTGCAAAGAGGCCATAACCTTGACTGGTGCCCAAGCGCACTGGGCAAGGAAGACCCCACAGAGGAAATCGCAGAGGGCTGCTCAGGGTGGTAAACTATTAAAAAGGAAAAAAATGCTGAATTTTCCTAAATCTTTTTATTCATGTATTTTAGGTCTACCGCGCATTGCATGTTTTAAAACGTGTTTGTGTTAAAAAAAAAAAAAAAAAAAAAAAAAAAACTATACGCAGGGTCCCGTCTAAAATTTGTCGATTTTATTTCTTAAGGGGCCCGCACACGGTGAGCATTTGGCGCGCGCCACTTGCGCTGCGCCGTTTTCTCATCGTGTGCGGGGGTATTTTGGTGAGATTTTTGCCTCATGCGCGGCTGAGCAAAATTTCTCACGTGTTTGATTTTTTTTGTCTCTTGAGGCAAATGTCTCAGCGTGTGCGGGGTGCAAGCGCCGATTGCTCACGCCATGCTAACAATGCGCATGTGCCAGTAGCCGGAAACAAACAAAAATGTCAGCCCCCAGCGAAGTCAACAAAAATGTACACAGTTATAGTTAGTCTGATTGATTAACGTAGTCACCATTATCCATTACTATCAGAAAAAACAACAATATGTAATGTTTCCTTAAACACATGATCCCACAGTTCACAGTGCGTCCGCTAGGGGCAGGCCGGGAGGCACCTCTGCTGAGCAAAGAGCGCATCGTTTGCGGGGAGCTGAGGAGCGCGAGCATCTGGCGCAGCGCAAGTGGCGCGCACCAAATGCTCACCGTGTGCGGGCCCCTTTATAAGAAAAATAGCATCCTAGGACAATACAAAACATAACTGTTGTATCGTAATTACAGGAAAAATACGGCACTGCAATTTATAGTTTAAAGCGTTTAATACAAGCAACGTGTATAGATACAAAATAAAAATATAAAACCTAAGTATATTTATGTATCACATGGCACAATAATGAGCACCTTGCTCTTGATTAAAACACATGAAGATATCTTTTTAGAAAAGGGATATTTCTAAAAACATCCTACAGACACACATATAAGTGGTAAACAAAGTTCGGATGAATATATTACACAATTAAGGGCACTTGTTCTTGTAGAACAGAATTCCAATGATGAAAATGTGTGGATATATGGAAAATATTCGAAGATTACTGGTTTTGGAAATATCCAAGTGAAAACTGCATGAAATGTTGACTAAAATAACAAAACTGTCCGTATATAATGTTAGTAGTGAATAAACGCACGCGCAATGTATGCATTGTTCTTCCCATTGTGGTGACCCCGCCCTCACAGTTCCAAAAACTAAAACCGCCGTAGGATTTACTACCCGTAGATGTACCTAGTTGTAGCTGTGACTAAGACGGCCACCGAGATCACCACAGTCAACACTGTAGAAATCATACCGAACAGATTCAGGCCGAGTGCCACTTTGCCCCTTGTACGAGCGCTTTCGAAATCCTCCTCATCTGCTGCAGTCGAGGACAAAACTATAAAAGAAAAAAAGGTATGTACAGCTATTCAAAAAACCTGATAACAGTCAGTAACTCAATTATTATATCAATCGATTGATCTCGTTTGAGTGGATGAAGGAAAAAATGAATTGGTTACTGAACGGAAAGACAAACAGATGATTACAGACACAAACTCAACCTGCATGTAAGAAATGCTGTTGTTGCGATTACTGTCAAATGGTGCACGCAATGAGATATGAGAGGGATGATCACCTACCGCATTGTGCAGAGGAGATAGAACTCATAACGCAATTGCCGTCAGACATAGAACCGTCTGCGCGCAGTGCGGATTTTACGAACAAGTCTCAACTCAACGTGCATCTAGAAGAATAAGCCTATCTACTCACTCGAAAATATCAACGCAATGATGCCGCATGGTGGATTACAGCACATCAGGACGAAAATGGAGAGGGCCAGGTAACTTGCTGGCCTGATCGGATTGCTCTGGTTTACAACGATTGCGCCACCTCCGTATCCGGGATTAGACGCCATGACGATGGTCTGGTTATTTGAACTGTTAAATTAAATTAAATTGAAATAAGAAGCCATATGTCACATTTTGCTTTAAATTTAAAAACTTATATTCGGAGGGCCACTCACAACCCCCATCCCTCCATGTAAAGATACACCCCATTTCCATAGATTTTTAGATCGATCTATCCCTGCGGGGAGTCTCACTAGATTACTGTCAGCTTGGCTGGCTTAAGCGTCTGTCCCGCCTGCTAAAGCTGTAAGGGGTTAAATAACTATGGTGCCCGCTCGGCTGACTGCAATTTAGCGTGAACCCCCAGGGAGTTAGGTCGATCTAAATCTTAATCTCTAGATCGATCTAAATCTCTGGGAAAGCACCCATAGATTGTAATAAGAGCTAATACACGTACATGAAAGTTTAGACGCTGGACCTAATAGAGGGATATACAAACAAATCAACAAACAGACAAACAAATTTACTAATTAGTAACTAGCTCAGTGAATAAATAAATAAATAAATAAATAAATAAATAAATAAGAATTCAAATAAACTCTTTATCGATGCGTGTTCAGTCGAAGATTACTTTCGACCCGGTTAATTGGCTGTTTCACCAATTATCTAAACGTAGTTCGAGAGACACCTCTTAGAAGACATCCTGACTTTAATTGCCTCTAATTGCGAAAACAGTACACAGCTGTCCCTAACTTACGTCGCTTGTTGGGTTTGTACCATGCCGTAACCCGGCTGTTGTCCATAACCCGGCTGTTGTCCGTAGTCCGGTTGGCCGGGCGTTTGGTCGTAGGTTGGAGGAGGGTACGACTTTCCGGGGTCATTTGGGTTTTCCATTGTGACGTCACTTTGCTGAAGCTGACAAGAAACAGTTTCCTTTATTACATTGTCTTCTTTACTCAAAAGTAATAACTAATTAATAATTTGATTAAGTATTTATTTCACTAGTCAAATATACTACTTTAATGTACTTTAGCTGAAGGAGTTGCGTTAAAAGTTATATTTATCAATATTTCCGTTTAGTTTGTAGGCCTAGTGAAAAAGGAATTGCCATTAGATGGAGGAAATATGGCTGAATGGCTTTTTGTAATACATCTGTTGATACATGACCTCAAATTTGAAAGTCAGACGCACAAAAAATAATTGAAATGTTAAGCTTCATCTTTGAGGTCCTATACTTTCTGTAGTCTGAGTAAGAGTAATCTGTAGTCACACAGCAAAAAGTAAATTCAAGATGTTTATGGATATGAAAAATACGAGAGGAGAAAAAAAACGCTGAATGAAAATTATTTATAAAACCATCTTGCCCCTTCATACTTTCGGGAGACCTCTGCTTAGGTCCTGACCGCCGCTTGTTGTGACTAATCAAAAAGGCAGAAAGTGCAACGCTAACGTCAGATTTGTACCACCACTAACATCACAGGCTCTTGGCTTTCTGGTCAATTAAGCCTTATCCTTGACAAATTAATTTTTATCATAATGATTACCAGAGGCTGCGACAGTGTTGCACGATCAATATATGTGCAGCCATTGTTCACGTGACCCGCAACCATGGCTGAAAAAACTCACCCTTAAGTGCATCCTAACAATCAGAGAACCCTCAAATACCAATACACAATACAGTGTTTGTTATCCATTTATTGATTTTATGCCTTCATACGATAAAAATTGCACAAATTATGAGGAAACTAAAACAAAAGATTACCATGACTGCATCAAAATTCAATGTAGATGGCATAATTTTACCAGCCATTCTTTGACGGTGATCTTATGAGTTCAACTACATATCAGTGTTTATCCTTCCAGTGAAATAATTAATACGTCTGCTCAATTTATGATCATAAGACTATATGTGATAAACATGACTATCACGCCTTATAAGAGAAAAAGTACTTTTTGCTTTTTTAAGGTCATTTCGCTCTGTCCTTAAATATTGTTATTTCAGACGACCAAGGTTTTCAATCCGGTCACTAAACGGACTATTAAATAGCGCTCCGTAACACTATATTTATACCTACCTTCCACCAAGAAGAAACATTCTTCCTTTGTCAAGTCGGATACTAAATGTGTCCAGATGAAAAAGACAAAAAGGGGTAACTTACCATCCGCCAGTAGGGCCCACAGTTATTTGTGCCTCACACCCAAAAATTCTTATTAATATGAATACGCAGCCCTCAAAATATTTCAGAGAAGTGCCCGTTTTATTTTATACGTCCTTTGCTTTAGGATGGGTGTGTTTCAGACCAATACATTTTTAGAAAAAACTTACAGTTTTCAGTTCAAATATGCTTCTCCCTTCCCTGCACTTCAAGACAAACGTCAACCTTCAGGTGAAATGATTAGGTCCGTCCCGTTTCTTTGGTTTAGTTTATGAAGTCCCCATGGCAACAGACAATAGAAAGATCAACAAGACTAAAAAGTGCACGCAGTGTTATTGTCCGTGTAGGAGCAGGCAAGAATAGCGTGTTCACCGTGAACACGAGTCTATTTAAAGGGCAAATTTGTGAATCAAAAACAAATTTTATCTTCGAAAGGAGAACTATTCACTAAGGACCTAGTGGCTATGTAAAGCGGTCGAGGCACAGTAGACCTGGTATTGATCCTAGGTTAAGAAAAATGGCGAGTCAATACTTAGATGTCATCACAAAGAGAGACGCGTATCAATCACTGCACATATATATGTGGTATCGCGCCCTATTTTTTCACTTTTTACCTTTTTTACTTCTCCTTATCTTAAACTCTCTCTCTCTCTCTCTCTCTCTCTCAGCCTCAAATTGATTTTTTCTCGACGCAGTAATGCAATGCTCACACAACGATAGGCCTAATTACACCATTATCGTTTGGCACATATTTATTCCAAACGAAATACAGTGATAGAAATGTAATCGGAAACCGTCCACGGGTGTGCTATTATACAGAATATGCTTTACACACACACACACACACACACACACACACACACACACACATAAACATGAAAAAACAGTAAGTAATTGATCACATTTACGTTGTAATAAAATGCCCACGTTAATGTGCACATCTATACAAGATCTATAGCGCTTGTTTGAAATGTAATGTAAATAATTTTACTCAGCCGGGCAGTGCATTTCTTTTTCCAAAATTGTGATAAATGCAATTAGTCACAATGTTATGTGAAATTACGCATGTAATTCTTCGAAAACAAACCTTAACTCTATACGACAACGCGTCTTTGAACGTGTGCATTCCTCAGTCCAGAAAACAACAATACGTTCTGAAAGGTTACTGATTTTCTTTACCCAACATGCTTTTCAAATTGAAAAAATAAAATAAAAAGACAAAGAAGGAGAGAACTTTGAATAGTTCAATAGCTACATGTATACTGACTTCCTATCCAAATAACACTAACAACAAATATCGATGTAAAAACATATGGTGGCGGTGATTTATTTAGAATGAAGTATGAAACAATTTTGTGAATTCGAACTCGGACGAAAATCTCTCTGCAAATAAACATTTTCTCAAGAAGCTTTACTTTAGAAATAACTATGTAGCGGCTGCGCCAATGCCAAATATCAAATACTTATTACATTAGACGCGTTCATTTATCAATCCTATTTGATTCAATATACGTCTTTTGAGCCAACTATATATATGTATATATGTATCATCGGGGTCCAGTCTGCATTTATCCATGTCGTTCTTACGATGTGTTTTATTCGTAAAAGCAGTTGCTCAGAATTTCTGCCAGAATCTTATGGATAATGTTACGTAAGGTCCGCCGGCTATTGGGTTATCATTGGACATTGCCAGAAATGGAATCCGTAGTTCTGTATATTCAATGCTTATAATTGGATAGTTTCTTTTGTACTGGCTAGTTAATTCCAGAGCGAACGGATACCACAGTACGGTCCAGCCGAAGAGGTAATTTCACCAATATTGAATATTTTGCCCTAAAGGCATTTTTTCTTGCTCGTGTTTTCCAACGATCGTATATATATATATATATATATCAAAAAAAAAAAAAANTGTACTGTATAATATGGCACAATTATGTGCATCTTTTGCCCTCTTGATTAATACACATGTTTATATCTTTTTAGAAAAGGGATATTTCTAAAAACATCCTACAGACACACATATAAGCGGTAAACAAAGTTCGGATGAATATATTACACAATTAAGGGCACTTGTTCTTGTAGAACAGAATTCCAATGATGAAAATGTGTGGATATATGGAAAATATTTGAAGATCACTGATTTTGGAAATATCCAAATGAAAACTGCATGAAATGTTGACTAAAATAACAAAACTGTCCGTATATAGTGTTAGTAGTGAATAAACGCACGTGCAATGTGCGCATTGTTCTTCCCAGTGTGGTGACCCCGCCCTCACAGTTCCAAAAACTAAAACCGCCGTAGGATTTACTACCCGTAGTAGTAGTAAGATGTTGCTACTCTGGCCGAAGCTGAGACAATGACGGCTACCACGATCACCACTGTCAACACTGTAGAAATCATACCGAACAGATTCAGGCCGAGTGCCACTTTGCCCCTCGTACGAGCGCTTTCGAAGTCCTCCTCATCTGCTGCAGTCGAGGACAAAACTATAAAAGAAAAAAATATATATCAAAGGAATGTACACCTATTCAAAAAGCTTAAGTCCACCAGTAAATCAATCATTCAATTTGTAAATTGACTGATCTTATTAAAGTGGATGAAGAAAAAGAGTGAATTGGTTAATGAACCGAAAGACAAATAGATGAATACATACACAAACTCAATCTATGACCCCATTCCCAGAGATTAGATCGATCCAACTAGATCGACCTAACTCCCTGGGGGTTCACGCTAAATAGCTGTCAGCCGAGCGGGCACGAAAGTTAATTGCCCCCTTACAGCTTGTAGTAGGCGGGACGCACATTTAAGTCAGATTATCTGACAGTAATCTAGTGAGACTCCCCACGGGGATAGATCGATCTAAAATCTATGGGAATACGCCCTATGACTACAAAATGCAGTTGTTGCGATTGTTGTGGATTGGTGTGCACAATGAGATGTGATCTATCACCTACCGCATTGTTTAGATGAGATAGAACTCACAACGCCGTTAGACAGAGCTCGGAGTACAGGGCTCCGTATCTCGAAAGGTTCGCTATGTTGCGCACGTGCGCAACATAGCGAACCATTCGAGATACGGAGTCCGGATTTACAAACAAGTCTCAACTCGACGTGCATCTAGAAGAATAAGCTTATCTACTCACTCGAAAATATCAGCGCTATGATGCCGCATGGTAGATTAAAGCACATCAGGACGAATATGGAGAGGCCCAGGTAACTTGATGGCCTGATCGGTCTGCTCTGGTTTACAATGATCGCGCCGCCACCTCCGTATCCGGGATTAGACGCCATGACTATGGTCTGGTTGGTTGAACTGTTAAATAAAATCAAATTGAAATACGAATCCATATGTAACATTTTGCTTTAGATTAAAAAAAAAAACTTGTATTCGGAGGGTCACTCACAACCCCCATCCCTCTATGTAAAGGTAGAATTGTAATAAGAGCTAATTCATGAAAGTTTAGACGCTGGACCTAATGGACAAACATGAAATAAATAAATAAATAAATAAATAAATAAATAAATAAATAAATAAGAATTAAAAATCTATCGATGCGTGTTCAGACGTACATTACTTTTGACCCGATTAATTGGCTGTTTCACCAATGATCTAAACGTAGTTCGAGAGACACATCTTAGAAGACTACCGGGCTTTGCCTCTACTTGCACAAACAGTACACAGCTGTCCATAACTTACGTCGCTTGTTGGGTTTGTACCATATTTGGCATCATGCCGTACTGTGGTTGTTGTCCATAACCCGGCTGTTGTCCATAACCCGGCTGTTGTCCGTAACCCGGCTGTTGTCCGTAATCCGGTTGGCCGGGAGCTTGGTCGTAGGTTGGAGGAGGGTACGACTTTCCGGGGTTGTTTGGGTCTTCCATTGTGACGTCTCTTTGCTGAAGCTGACAAGAAACAGTTTCCTTTATTACATTGTCTTCTTTACTCAAAAGTAATTACTAATTAATGATTTGATTAAGTAATTATTTCACTAGTCAAATATGCCACACTAATGTACATGTACATGTATTTTTGTTGAAGGAGTTTCGTTAAAAATTATATTTATCAATATTTTCATTAGTTTGTAAGCCTACTGAAATGGGAATTTCCTTTAGATGGAGGAAATGTGGCCGAATGGCTTTTGTAATACGTCTGTTGATACATGACCTCAAATTTGAAAGTAAGACGCACAAAAAATAATTGAAATGTTAAGCTTCATCTTTGAGGTCCTATACTTTCTGTAGTCGGAGTAAGAGTAATCTGTAGTCACACAGCAAAAAGTAAATTCAAGATGTTTATGGATATGAAAAATACGAGAGGCGAAAAAAAAACGCTGAATGAAAATTATTTATAAAACCATCTTGTCCCTTCATTCTTTCGGGAGACCTCTGCTTAGGTCCTGACCGCTGCTTGTTGTGCCTCATCAAAAAGGCAGAAAATACGTCGCTAACGCCAGATTTGTACCACAACTAACATCACAGGCTCTTGGCTCTCCGGTCAATTAAGCCTTATCCTTGACAAATTTCTTTTTATCATGAATGATTACCAGAGGCTGCGACAGTGTTGCACGATCAATATACAGTATGTGCAGTTGATGCTCACGTGACCCGCAACCATGGCTGAAAAAACTCACCCTTAAGTGCATCCTAATAATCAGAGAACCCTCAAATACCAATACACAATACGGTGTTTGTTATCCATTTATGAATAAACATAGTATGAGGAAATTAAAGCAAAACATTACCATGGCTGCATCAGAATTCAGTGTAGATGGCATAATTCTACCAGCCATTCTTTGGCGGTGACCTTATGAGTTCGACTACATATCAGTGTTTATCCTTTCAGTGAAATAATAAATACATCTGCTCATTTTATGATCATAAGACTATATGTGATAAACATGACTATCACGCCTTATAAGAGAAAAAGTACTTTTTTTCTTTTTTAAGGTCATTTCGCTCTGTCCTTAAATATTGTTATTCCAGACGATCAAGGTTTTCAATCTGGCCATTAAACGGTCTATTAAATAGCGCTCCGTAACAATATATTTAAACCTACCTTCCACCAAGAAGAAGAATTCTTCCTTTGTCAAGTCGGATACTAAATGTGTAAATATGAAAAAGACAAAAAGGGGTAACTTACCGTCCGCCAGTAGGGCCCACAGTTATTTGTGCCTCACACCCAAAAAACTCATTAATTTGAATACGCAGCCCGCAAAATATTCCAAAGAAGTGCCCATTTTCTTATATACATCCTTTGCTTTAGGATGGGTGTATTTCAGATCAACAGATTCTTAGAAAAAACTTACAGTTTTCAGTTCAAATATGCTTCTCCCTTCCCTGCGCTTCAAGACAAACGTCAACCTTCAGGTGAAAGAATTAGGTCCGTCCCGTTTCTTTGGTTTAGTTTATGAAGTCCCCATGGCAACAGACAATAGAAAGGTAAACAAGACTAAAAAGTGCACGCATTGTTATTGTCCATGCTACAACGGGCAAGAATAGCGTGTTCACCGTGAACACAAGTCTATTTAAAGGGCGAAATTTGTGAATCAAAAGCAAATTTTATCTTTCAAAAGGAGAACTATTCACTGAGGACCCAGTGGCTATGTAAAGCGGCCGAGGCACAGTAGACCTGGTATTGATCTTAGGTTAACAAAAATGGCGAGTCAATACTTCTAAGATGTTACCACAGAGAGAGAGAGTGAGAGACGCGTATTAATAGCTGCACATATATATGTGGTATCACGCCCTATTTTTTCGCTTTTTACCTTTTTTACTTCTCCTTATCTTAAACTTTCTTTCTCTCTCTCTCTCAGTCTCAAATTGATTTTTTTCTCGACACATTAATGCAATGCTCCCACAACGATAATTACACCATAATCGTTTAGCACACATTTATTCCAAAGAAATTCAGTGATAGAAATGTAATCGAAAACCGTCCACAGTTGTTCTATTATACAGAATATGCTTTACACACACACACACACACACACACACACACACACACACATATAAACATGGAAAAACATTAAGTGTGTGTCCATGATAAGACCAGTCAGAGGGTGGCAAGGTGGGGGTCAACAGATTTCAACCAAATTCATAATATAGTTGCATATATAGGAGATATTCACATTGAAGGCAACAATCCCAAAATAAATTATTGGGTATAATTATAATATAATATTAAATGTTTTGGCCATTTTTGGCTTAATTTTCAGCTTCGGTCAATAAAGCCACTTCATAAGCAAATATGTTAAAACTGATGACTTTTTAAAATAAATTGATAATTTACCTATTTAAACCAGCCATTTGCCATTGAGAATATGTTACTTAATTTCAGTTTAACCCATAAACTAACGAGCTACGCCCATTTTTATAACCCCACCCCCCCAAACTCACTTTTCTACCAAGCAATGTTCAAGCATTCATATCTCTCTTTTTGCAGGGTTGACAGCCATATAATTGTATAGGGATAATGAGCATATATTGGTCTCATCATACAAATTTTAAAAATTCCTCAAAATAATCAAGAGGCCCATTTTTGCAGGTTTTTTATTTTGAGATCTGTAATACAGGATTGCTCAGATAATATTCTTTTCAAACAGAGCCATACAACTTCTGAATAAATTAAAATGAT
>NW_019776149.1:0-46240 GCF_001039355.2 Lingula anatina | reverse complement strand
CCCCCCCCCCCCACTCCGTTGGCGCAACTGGGTCCAGACTGCGGTAAGTCGACGACGTTTTTTTTTCATTTCTCATGTCTACGCTGTTTTTATTAGTGACAAAATTACATCAATGTATTCAATCCAACATGCGGCAGACAGAGCTCTGGACCTCAGTCCAAACAAGATTTAAGAAATAAAATCTATGGGGGAGATTCTGCTTAAAATAGGTTGGCTATCCACCACTAACCCCTATACCCACCCTCTTGCAGGCGTTTCAGATTAAAACTTGTATGCCTTCAATTATCTGAATAACGGTCAAAGTGCAATCAACGGCGTATTGTTCCAAAGGGTATCAAATGGCAGCTGACCGCGAGCGGCCATCACCTACCCCTGTAAAAACGCATTGTGCGGGTGCGGAGGTGGGTCACGTCACCATAATGAAATCGGAAAATTGAAGAGCTGACATAACAACAAAACTAATCACCGTCTTCAAAGGAAGAATCGTCACGGGTTATTTCACACCAAAGCCCGTCTTCCCCATTTCTGTGGTCGTTTCTCCTTCATTCCTTTCATCAGAAATATGAAACTCGATGACTTCTGTACATGATAGAAAGTCAACCTTAGCTTTAACGATTGTTTTGTTAGATCGCAAAATTAGACTTGTAAACCGAGGTACAAGTTAGCTGTCCCCTTAAAGCACAAAACGTATCATTGGACAAGTGTAAGATAGACTCGATGTGAACACTGCTGACTAAAACTCACCTGACATAAGACGGTGGCCTGTCCAGGTTTATCCACGGTGAAATGATCTAGACCGTACAGTACGCAACATGTGTACAGAAATAACCCGGCCACAGTGATCAACATGTTGATATTGGGGCTCGACATCTTGACTATCCTGTAAGGCGAAAAGTGACATGGCATCGATAATGAGTTTAAATAACATTAAAGGGATAATAACTCTTTGTATGAGATTTATATTTCACAATAAAAACATTGTGAACAACTCAAAGAAATATAATATATTCTGTTTTACCACAAAAACGGCAGTTATAGCTATTATTCTGATTTTTGAGCTTGTCTTTAGACCACGTGACCTCCATTGATGGCTGTACTCTGGTAAAATCTCTTAAGAGATTTTAACAAAAAACCAAACCTTTTAGAAAAAAAACAGGGACTAACTTTGAATGTAAAAATGGATTCATTAACCATTGGTAAGTGTGGGAAAATTGTTGTTTACTCCAGGAAAATTCATTTTTTGGCCGAAACGAAGAGTTATTATCCCTTTAAACAAATTACCCTCTACGAGATTAGATTGGAGAGAACTTTAAAAAACAAAACCGTTGAAGCTTGCTTTAAAAGACGCAGAGATTACGAGAAGATAAGACTGTCAGGGAAATAGAGTCTTTTTATTAACAAACGACCTCAAACCAGCATGGTTTGTGGAATGCTTCGAACACAACTCACCTCATATTTCTGAACTTTATATTAAAGATGAGGAATGTGACGGCCATGATGACTCCCAGACCAGAGAGGACAGAGCCCAGGACAAAAGCCCACAGAGACACCGCCCGCGTGTCACCCCCCATTTCTCGTGGTCTACGGCACTGCTATTTCACTTCATTGATCTACAAAATAAGAAACAGATACTGAGCTATGAACAGGTAAGGCTACGTGGACTGAATGCAGGTTTGCAGTCGTTTTGTTGGCGGCCATATTGAAAAAAAGGTGTTGTTCTCGCATGGCGAGTGTTTGAAAGCGACACAGTACAGTTTGTCCATCCATCCATCAAAAAGAGAAAAGGTACGGTAACGGACACTGAAGGTCCGTACAGAAAGAAAAAATGTACTTTCGAAGTATACGTTCATGACTTACAGTGTATATCTTCCAATCTAAACCGTGTTTGCAACTGAATAGATTAAATGATTTAAAATGAAGCTGGTCGACGAAATGCCTGCTTCCCATTCGTAACCGTGAACTATTACATTTAGAGCTTTATAATGTACGCCCTACAATACTAAACACATTTTTACACCGATGTTTCTAAATAAGGATTAAGTTTCAAAATAACAAACAGTATGTTGAGCAATAACATAAAAAATGAATGGAAACTTTAGTATTTATTAGTCATTGTTTGTAACTTAGTTTCAAGGTGTGTGTACGAAGTTAAATGGCGTGTTCCAGTGAAATAGAATGATTGTAGATGTTGGATCTTATCAATGGTTTTTCTTGATAATCTTGGCATTTGAAAGAGTGTCTTATATTACGTTTTAAACATGCTGACAGTTAACATATGATTGCTGTGTGTTATACGCAAGAGTCACGTAATACTTAGCTAAATTTACTGTGTCAAGGCTGCTTTAAAGTTTCGTCCAAGGTTAAATAGTACTGTAAGAAGACGCTCTTGCAGTGGAAGTGCTCGATCATCAGACTCAACGAAGTGAGAGAGAAAAAACAAAACACTTATGATAATGTTGATATAAACTGAAGCTTAGCTCCTACCTTCAAGCGTCACTTTTGTAAGAAATATTATATTTCACTTTTAGACGAGTGATTGTCTCACCGTGGTGTCAATTCAAAAGTCTACTTAATGATAGTTAGGAATAAGGTCCAAATAGAGGTACAAAAGATAAGACAAGAAATATGTAACAGAGCTGAACTTTTGATCTGAAAATTCGGCAGTTAGAATTTATCACCTAAAGTATAGATTCAGCAGTGTCAATAAAATCATGCAGGACATCTGTGAAAGGTGTGGATATTATTGATATTGTTTCTTGATTGATGTAGGGATTGGAAATTAGTTAAAGAGGAGTTCCTAGCCATACTCGGATTAGCAGCGCCAAGAGACAGGACCGACCGATGTACCAGTAGTGTATATAGCGCAAACCATTGAATCTCCAGACTGACGGTGCCAAGGAAAAATACGCAACTCGTAACAAACAAAAAAGTCATTAAACTGCAGAAAAACTGAAAAACCACTTAAATTTTAATGACCCACGAAAATTTAAAACGCAGGTGAAATGACTTTCACGTCGAGAAAGAAAAACAAACATTAAAACAAGCGCGGTTGAACTTTTCATGACATCACCAGGGTTAATGGCGAGAGTTTTAAATGCACTTCCAGGAGAAAAGACTTTCAGGTTTGATTATTTGTTAAATACATGTATATAACAAAAATGGATGTAAGGATCCCTGGATTTAAATAATTGCGTGCATTAGATACATGTATATAAATAAAAAATTAAAGTTGATTATTATATTAAAAGCAAAATACAGTGATACTTGAAAAATGATGATTCAAATGAAAATGGAAAACAAATGATCTGTATTACATATCTGTAGAATGGTAGAATTAGTAGGGCACTAGAGGTCCGTAAGAGTTTGATCAATGGGTGTGTGTGTTTGTGTGCGTGCTAGCTATCGTGCCCGCGTGCGTCAGTCAGTGGTAGCGTCATATAAGTACGAGGTTTCTATTGTTTATTTTTGAAAAAAAATTGAAATTTTGAAATCAAATAAAACTCTTGGCTAAAAAGTGAACAAGCATCTAGCCACTCTTGAGGCACATCCAAATTTTATATCAAGTCGGAGAAGGAATGTTTGCTGTCACCATGGCAACAGGATACTTTCCTATTGTTGGCTGGTGGTCAGTTTTCTCCGTCCTGTCAGTGAGGCACCACGAGAACGTGATTTATTGTTTCTGTTTCAATGACTCTTTGACTAAGAGGGGCCATTTTTCTTGCCATCTGTCTAATTCTTCTTAACGAATGAAGAAAAGGACACATGCAGCATACAAAGACTGGGTAGATTAGTTTCAAGTCATCATACCTAATACACTTCAAATGTTCTAACGGCACAAACCATATGGGTCTTGGTACACCTAGTAGATTTTGATCTAATAAAAATATTAAAAACAAATCCTATTCTAAAAATTTCCACCAAATCGAATTTTCCCGAATTATTTTCCTACTCGCAGTTATAAGCTCGACCAATTGGATTCGATGTCTTTTGTCATTGTGATTAAAAAAATATTATAAGCCACCTGCCACTCACTTGGACTGCCATATTTTCCTGGACATCACAGAAAGAAATATCGACATCAGGCATTTTGATTTGAGATGTCTTTATCGTTTTAGATCAGAATTGGGTGAGATAAGCAGTTTTGTAGGTTACGTAGGCTTAAGATTTTATTCTAGGACATTTTCAAACGTGGATAGTATATACCTTTAAGTAGTACATGTATTTCACAGTGATCATAACCTGTAACAAAATAAACAATGATAACTAAAATACACATGTATAATACAAAGCATTCAAAAACAGTTTGCATCTCATTAATTTTGTAATTTTTTTCTTAACGGTTAGCGCCCACGCATAGCTTCTTACACACCTGCAAAAGGTGTTTATATATCAGCTCTTTTGTCTAGGGCGCAAAACTTCAGTTACCGAATAATAAAGAAGAAACCTTTCTTTAGATGAAATTGCAACTAAATAACGAAACAGATACAAAAAGATGGATGCAAAAGCTACTTTACATATAAACTCAAGTCCATACCAACTGCATATATGATTAAATTCTCACTGCGTCGTCACTTAAAGAAATTAAATATATACATGTGTTGTGTGATTTTCATTGCGTATTTTCTTTGTTGTCAAGTATCTATCTATCTTTAGTTTGGGTTGTCAGCTGCATTTACTAACACGACACACACGTTGGCACGTTTCATATATTGTATGTCAACTGAATCGCTAGTATCTTAATAATATTTTCTTTTGAAAGTCGTAGGCGTTTTGCCAAGATGACTGTTGTTTTCTTCCAGCTTTATTCCAAAACGCTGTGTCACTAGTATATTTATGGATGTATTCATTTTTTGTTACAGTATTTTTTCAGAATCACCTGCTATTTAATACACACGTATACCGACATCGAATTAGCTACAATATGAAAGAGAGAGGGGAGAAAAAGATGCCCTCTGTTCCCCTGGTAGTGTAATTTGACTGCCCTAAAAACGTGTGTTGTATTTGCTTCGTTTGTCCTTGTATTGATTTGTACGTGCGGTTTTATCTATAGCTAACATACCGTCATCTTCTACAAAAAACAACATGCTGTCAACAATTCACATTGTGAACATTTTGATAAAAAGAAACTGTGACATGTCAATGAAATGCTACAAAATACCTAAACCAATGTGAATCTAATGAGAAATGTAGATCTTTTGGCAAGCTTTGCAATATCGTAACGATGCACACGCGCGCGCGCGCACACACACACACACACACAAAAGGAGAGAGAGAGAGTTAGTAACACCAAAACTGCTGCTCCACAATTCATAATTCCACTTACTGTTAACGTCTAAGTTTTCGTGGCGCTCACCTTTAATTGCGTGTTCGTTTTGCTCTCTTCCGTACCTCATCTCGTAACTGAGTCATTCATTCACATAAGAATATAGTATGACAAAGGCACATACCGCAAAACATCTCACAGACAGTGGAATTCAGTCTGGTTCATAGTTCTCTAATATTCTTAAAAAGAATACGGTATCTCTAAGTAACAGAAAAAAAAAAAAGATAAATCCGTGCTTCGCGTAAGCCGCAATGATTACGACTGCAGTGGATCATCCGATTGCTTTGAAATTAGAGTTATGAGGCTAGAAAAAGGGGGACATGAACGCGACAGAACTGATCTCAAATATCTTGCATGTTTAAGAGCGATTTCACGGCGAATAGCTGGCAGGAAAAATCCCATGTACACGGCGCTGCCTGAGGTGTTGAATATTGTTGAAGTCGAATATCGTCTTCACAATTAGCACTGTACACTGAAAACAATGATAAAAGCGTAATTGCGTTTTGGGCGGGTTGACCAAACTACATTGCTATCTCTCTACATTATTTCCCAAGCTAAAATGCCGTATTTACACTAGCGAATGTACTGAAGACATTTGGTATGAGATATAAGTCTTCTGAGCAACTTCACATAGGCGGTGAGATAGATGCAAAGAAATCAATTTCGGTAGGCACATGTATATTTCAAACTAATGTACATCTATACTTTGAGGTAGTCTACCTGGCTATTTTAGAAACTATGTTAGAGACACCGTGGTTTTACATATACTCTCATGAAACACTGAAACACAGTATACTGGCATGGTGGGGTCTTAAAGTTTAACAAGATGCTTATCTCATTTTTGGATTAGCGTGCTTTGTTTTGCAACGTCTTCATGCACACATTGGACCTTTGAACTGATATCCCCGCAGATTGCGGGTTCATCAAGTGCAAATGTGTCACGTGATGTAACTTAACAACAATGTGAGATTCCTTTATGGACAATTACGCCACAATACGGGATACATTGTTTATCTAAGTTGAAAATGACTATCATTTTTGTCGCGCCTGCATACACAATTCTCTATGACCTAAACATCAAGGTAATTTTTTTTAAATGTAAAAATGCGTTAAATGCTTACTCAAGAAATAAATCCATGTGTGGAAGCTTTTTATAATGCCCCGCAGCACGTATTATCTTACAAATGATCAATTGTTCATGCTAAAACAATGCCTTTATGAGTGAAATGCAGGCAATGAATACCACTGCTCTCAAAATCTTATCAGTATCTGAAGCAAAATGACGCTTTTAAATACATTTCAGACATTTCACTGTCGCATTTTCAAACAAGCGTACAATCAAAAGCAACAATGCAACTGTGGAATATTCAGCGATTTTCCTCCTGTTATATTACGATGGTTTTGCAGAAAAAAAATAGGTGCGGTTTTGGCAAGGGGTTAATTCCTTCGGTGACGTACCCTCTTAAACCGTGACATTTCTTCGTAGGAGGTCTAACCCTCCTGGCCACAGCGATACACATCTGTTTTCTGCTTCAAACTGTTTGTTTCCATTGTATATAATCTATAAGGCATCAGATAATGTGAGAGAGCGCTCCCTCATTTGATATATGCGCTGCATACATAAACAATACATAAACATTTCATAAACTTCTACAATGTATCCTGTCCTTATTAGCTTTACCTTATTAATTTCAAGTCTAATTTCAGAAAGGAAGTGCTTGATTGAAAATTCTCGTTGATTCTTCCCAATGGTGAAAGCGATCTGTTGTGGCTAAAAAAAAAGGCCAACTCTTTCTATTTCAACTGCACTTAATTGACCCCAAATTCCTTCCAAAATCTACAGTTTTAATCGTACACGCACTGGCGATCAAATGAAATATGTTGATCGAAACTGCCCCATGAAGAAAGGTTCGAATCTGTTTGAATGGCGAAAGAAGATGCGTCTTACCTGCCCAATTGATGATAATGCTATCTTAAAAAAAAACGTCTAGATTAAACGATGTGTATTGAATTTATGCACAATATTTCTCTTTTAAATTGGCATAGGGTGAAAGACGAGGCAATATTTCAAACAAACATATCAATCTGGGTTTTATCCAATTCATCATCAGTGGAAGTTATGTAGTAGAATATTTATCCTCTGATTCGAGAGACCATATTTTCACAATCGTCCCTCGCTTTCTGAATTGGACCGATCCCGAACCATACGCGTTTCACACTGCACCGTTTGCCTTTTAGTTTACTTCGACAGCACATAATAGGAAGTATTCGCAAATATTTTCGGAATACATTAAACATTTGAACAAGCTGCGCACTTTCTTCGAATGGCCACTTTTGGCTTTTAACGTCTTGGCCATTATTCAGACGACCCAGCTGTTTGCTCTATGTGCAGGTGTTGACACGATGTTGACAAATTGGTGAACGCTGTGTTCATTGAAACGCGCTCCCTTCTAACGACAAATGCTACAGTATTTATACATGTATTCTGAGCCTCCCTTTTTCTTTCTTTCGTTATTTATCCATACTTGACCTTCCTTCCTTTGTTTTTATTTCACCTTTTCTGCGTAATGCAATCATAATTTATTTTCCCTTCCCCTTGGCTTAATTCCCTCGATAAAATACTGGGCTATGTATCTATATTCTACTTCATGTACCAACTTTCTCTCTACTCTTCTAAGCGCTTAATTTCGTTTGTCATTCCTACTTTTATATCTTTTTTATTTCTTTTTCAAAAGTACACTCAATGTTCACTGAAGACAAACCTATCAATAGAATCAAGAGCTATCTTCTGACCAGAGGAAGCAGTACTAAGTCACGCGATTCCATCAAAGAGGTGTACCAAAACAACCCTACTTGCGGTGAAAAATAATAACACTACACCTTTGTCACTCCAGCAAAACTATTATTAGTAAAAATATGGTTTATGATCACGGCCAATCATATATTATCTTCAAGGAGATTGACTTTAACTTAAATATGTTCCTGAGGCTTAATAGCACGAGTCACGAAGAATGCCTTTTTTCTTTTTGTCGCAGTAGCACATCGATTCCTCTAAGTAAAGATAAGCCATCAGATAACGTTATTGCACATCAAATTCACGCACGCAAATGCTGTTTCAATATGTAATTGACACGTATTGATGAAATAATGCTATTTGTTTTTGTATTTCCTCTATTTAAGGTTCACCCACACGTCCCCGCAACGAAATGAACTGCTTTTATGTCTGTTACCACTGTAACTGTTTTCCATAGTTAATAGTTACACTTTTCATTGAGGCCTTAATCAAGGTGACGTGAACACTTCACTTATTCCAGAATAAGAAACGTTGCTTTCAAGTCTTCACTTGTAAGAGAGAGAGAGAGAGAGAGAGAGAGAGAGAGAGAGAGAGAGAGAGATTGCGAGCGCGCATGTGTGTGACAGAGAGAATGAGCAACCGCGTACGCATATGAAAATCATAACTTAAGCTTAATATACAACAGCACGACATTCCCAACGGCTGGTGAACAAACGTGAGATACTTTTTGGCACCACTACTATCACTTTCACTGTAAACCACACAACTGCTGACTACTTACTAGTTCTGCTTTTTCAACATGCATTCAATCCACTGAAACTGCTGTCAATGTATCCAAAACACTTTGACTGTTACTGCTACCGCTATCACTAGCATTGTCGATTGCAAGGTAATGGACCGGCTGTATACTAAAGCCTTAAGCGAGAGGCGTCTGTTTTACATATACGCACTTTACCTACCTCATTTAGCATATTGTTAACCGCAGATATTTCTGCTTAACCACAAATCCGACTCTCCTTCACCTCTCAGTGCATTGCGTCACAAAGTAGGCCTCTCTTTTTGTTATTATCCCTTTCAATGGATGCAAATATCTCAGCGTTAGTAACAAAACAGTTTTTTTTTTAATGGGGTATACATCTGATTATATTAATATCAAATATAAACTAAACTTAAATGAAATAAATGCGATAAGTTTCCAAAGAATGCACTGAATATGACATTTATCTTTTTTTTTCCGATTCAAATCCCATAAATGTCACTGCACTGCAACCTTTCCGCACTGGTGTCCGATAAAACTTTTTGAATTCTAATGTGACACGTGTGACAGCGGGAACATGTCCAACTCTTTGCTTTTAAGGTATCACATTTTCTCCCGATCAAAACCAGTACAGGTACACCTAAATGTTTAACCAAGTCTTTTAGTCTTTTGCCCCCTCCCCATAGCAAAACCTTGCATCAGCCAACATTCTGATGATCTGAATAACACTGCACAAACACACTGTCTTCTTTCATATCACATTTCATAGAGTTATCTCTGGGTAAAAAAGTTTACATTTTCAAAAATATCTTCCAAGGAGCGACGTCAGTAACCTAAAGACCATACAGTTTAACTTACACTTGAAACACTTTTAGCCTTAAGTTGAATTATGTGAGCCTTTGATGCACATACGTAAAAATATACATTATGGATATATATGTAATCCTTAATCGTTCATTTTTGTATCTATTAACTCCATATAATTTTTGACATGTCGATTTAGCTTATGTAAACGTCATTATAGGCCTTTTCAAGGCAAAAAAAATGAACACCGTGTATAATTCCATGAATTATCAGCTGGACCAATACTGCATGTTCCATCAGCAATATAGGTAATCCGATACGGTTACAGACCCAGGTACAGTTGACAGCAATTAAGAGTTGACACTGCTCGGTCATCGAGTGAGAGTAAACAGAACGGACGCCGCTAACAGGCTTAGGGAACGGACGTCAAGTACGGGCCGAATGTTTTAAGAGTTGTTAGCCAAGCGGCACTTCAGTTTTCTGTAGTCATTTTTAACTCTTTAATTTGGGCGATAAGAGTTCCATCAGTAGTTCTACAGTTTACAGCATAAAAAGAAGCTTAGCAAGAAATAAATAAAAAAAGAAAGAAGTAGGTTTATAACATATACAATAAGCATAGATTATGATCTCATATTTGTGCATCTGAAGTCTGATCAAACAAAATTGACCGATAGTGTTATCACCAAGCATGATGTTAATCGAAGATGGTAACTGATTTTTCCACGGATGAGAGAAAAGGAAACGTCGGTTGAAGGAGGTGTTGCAACTGTTGGATGGTTTCTGTGTAGATATTGACATCCAGGGTAAATGATGTAGTAAAAAAAATTAAAAGCCCTAAGATTTCGATCAATTTGTTGTTTTCCACACCGTCTTGCAAAAGGGGGGCGTCTCGATAGTCCGAAGGTTCATTGGTCCGAAGGTTCATTGGTCCAAAAAACGGTAACATTTTCATCGGTTTTTTAATCAAGGGTTCATTGGTCCGAAGGTTCTGTAGTGAACATTCGGACCAATGAACCTTCGGACTATTGAACCTTCGGACTATTGCTACGGCCCCTGCAAAAGAACATTTTCACCTATTAATTAGGGTCTATTGTGTAAAGTTATTCACTCGGTATATGGACCTACCAGTATGTCCTCGAAATTCGGATCATCACTTAAACGAAAGCGCGTGATCGACTCGCATTTTCTAACGACTTCTTTCCCAAACGCAACCTGTGAATTCAGTCGAATCATTAGGCAAAATATTTGACCTGACTTTAAAAGAAGCTGCTCAAAATGAAAAATTATTTTCCCGCCTTTTTAACAATGCGTAACAAACAAAATATGCAATTCTATATGGTCCTAATTGCAGTTTCCTACAACATAAGTTTTGACAACGGTCAGGAAATAATAGCTAATGACTTTTCGCCGAGGAATTATAACGCAAGATGAGACGTCGCGCATGCTGGTTAAGTTTGCGTGCGCTAAATTTATGAAACGCAGTGTCATCATAAAAGAAACTTGAGAACCAACAAAAAAACTAGTCGTACTGGGAGTAGGCACATTTCAACAAAGGTTTACAACGGAATATGATCTGTAATATGGAGCAAAGATAAACCTCGACATATGTTAAGCAATCAAAATGCATGTTTGACGATTTGGTAATACTGGTATCAAGGAATATACGTGCCATCACCACAAAATACATGTACACAAAAAAAAAAAAAAAAAAAAAAATACGCGTGTGAGTCGCTGTAGAGTTTTAACTTTTTTCAAGGTGGTGTGCCGCGAAAGATGATAAGTCAAAGGTGATATCGTGTAACAGACTTGTTAATATTCCTAATGGTTAAGTTGCGTGTTGCAATGTAATGTTACCATTCGGACTTCTGTTTTCCGTGGAAAACAAAGGTGAAGAATGCGGGATGGTTCTACAAAGGAAGGTGGGGAGGGAGGGTCTTAACAGTTTTTGAGATTGCACATCCTGTTGTTATCTATAGTAAAATTATAAATACGTATTGCAGTATACAGACATTTACTAAAAGATCGTTATTGATCGAAGATGTTCGTACATGTAGCGTCCCTCTTCTATAGGCACACAAGGGCCGGCTTGTTACCGAATATCAATTAAAAGTGGGATATATTACACAGGAGGAGTCATTGCTATTCATTTTCTTCTTTTGCTATCCATGTGAGCCTTCTCCACGAAATATATATCTTTCCTTTTTTATTAAACACGCAACACACACACACGCACACACACACGCACACACACACGCACACACACACACACACACACAGTCGCATACGCACTTACACAAACACACAGGCATGCACAACACAGACACAATCACATACTCTTACTGCACATACTTAAGCACGTATCCATACACGAACACATGCGTGTACATGCCCACATTGCATTCAAACATCTAGTCGGATTAGACCCCACGGAAAATATATCTAACGTTACTTTCATCACACAATACCTAGCACCAACTTCCTCGATCTTTGGCCAGTGTTACTTCACAAGTCACACCGGCAGAATAAACGCTCAACCGATCTCTACCAGGTACACATCAAATCCATCTAATTTGGTGAAATAAAAGGAATAAAAACTACACATATGGCGATAAAGTGAAAATGACCTTGAATATCTCCTGTCTGATTTCCTGAGTGAGAAAGATAGCGACAGTAGGCCCATTGTTCCAGGATAGATACAACGATATATCAATTCACCCTGAACAATGGGTATATAGCCGAAGTTGCATTAAATATCAAACGCGACAATCAGCATTATTTATGGTTCTTTTCTCACATGCGCTTTTCCGACATCCATCATCAAGTTGTGAACATTCTTTGGTCACGGAAATGTTTGTCGTTAAGACTTTTTATCTCTACAGTTGCAACTTTAAATGAATAGTGATGTGGAACGAGGTGGGGGGTGGGGGGGGGGGTTGAGGTTGGGGGGTGGGAAGAGTTTGCTTAAGCTTTCAACACCAACACCAATGCACTGATAAGATGTGCTTCTCATCGTTTAAGCCTTGCTACACATGTACCGGTACATGGGTAATTTTACAAATGGCTACATGGTTACATTACAGGATCCTAGGATAGTTTACTTGTCATCCCCGACCATTAAATACACAAGGTCGAAATGATAACAATAATAATGATTATAACTTAGATGAAATAAAACAAATGACAGTCTTCTAGAGTACACAAATCCACAGGGTAACGATTGGTTTCATGTGGTTATGTCTGGGATTTCTTTATTTTTTTCCACCTGTATCATTCCTTATTTATCTCTTTTATCTATTATAGGGAATAATGCTTGTACGATTCTGGCAAGTGGGTTTGATCATTCAGAGCCTCAATAAATCCTCGTCGCAATTACTTGGCAAACAAAATCCTACAACTCTTCTTCTCAGCGGTTTCATGCAGATCTTCTGCGCGAGTTTCAAATTAATAAGACGAACTAATTTCATTTGGGGGTTCCGACACTATTTGTTTGACTGTTGTCTAGACCGCACCGTTTTGTTTTTCCAGTCTTTAAATCTAATCATTGTAATAATCAAGCAAATAACAGGAAATGGGGTTTGATTATTTCTCTTTCTTTAGCAACCTTTACCATATAAGAGTGTCGACGTTTTGACTGTCCACAGTCTCTTCCTACTGGAGATAGTTGCGCCATTGTTCACTTTCTTAATTTTTGTTAAATTACATATACATGCACTGGTAATACAATCAGACCATAAAACTGAGGCCTCACATATTCCTGCATGCCTCTTCTTCCTGAGTAATGTGTCTCAAGGTGTGTTCAGTATCCACTGGTATTTGGGGGGGGGGCTGGGGGGGGGGGGTCCACTAAGATACTGTACAAAATTACACCATTGGCTTCTCAATATTTTTGTAACAGACTACTAGCGCACCCTGCAGTCAGAAAGAATGTTCAGTTTACGTCTTAACTAAAATGAAAACGAGCCTGAAACGCGTCCCTTGTTTTTAACCAGCTTATTAAACCTGAGATATGCAACGTATACCACAATGGTGTGCATTTGTAGCACTGCCCTCGCTCCCCGCAGAGAGACCCTCACTCGGCACAATTAATTTTCAGAAACATTTCAAAATAATCCGATCGTCTTACGCAGTAAGTTAATCCTTTTTTAAATCAAACGTACTCTTGACATGGACAAGCGTTTATGCCGTAAAATTGCCCGATAATCTTACCTTGCAGGTCAGGTATGTTCATTGACCCCGTGCAATGAAGGTCTAGAAAGCTGGATCGTTGTTTTGAGTAGGTTGTAAACTTTCTTCCCTTTACAGATGTGTGACACCCAACGCAAAACTAAATGCAAGATGTAACAGAGCTGTACAACTGATAAAATTCTCCTGGTATTTCCCTGTCTCTGTGCGCCATGCTAATCAAATCACCTTGCTTTATAAGCACGTACTTTACCTGGGTTCGATTCTCTCGGAAGCACAGGCGTTTTTCGTATTAACGTAGGGCATGGCCAATTGAATGCCTTTTGTCAGTCGAAGTGGTGTCGGCGCAACAATACGACGTGCTTTGGAGAGACAGCGAAGGATTTCTAATATTTTAACGATGTAATTTATCGGACTCCCGGTTGTAAACTCTCATTAAGTGCTCCGTGGTTATTGACTCGAAGGCTGATACTCAAGTCGACCTGTCAACACCACCGGTCTTTTTGCACTTTAATTCTGTTGTCTGTAATAATCTTCTAAACTCCCGAGATTTAGTTCAACGTTCTCGTTAATCAGTGTGCGCTTTCGTAAATAACAGCAGCGGCTGCTGAGTTTTGTAAACAGGGGAGAAAGGGAAGAAGGGGGTGGGGGGTGGGGGTGGGGGGGGGAGGCTAAATTTTTTCCATCCATCACTCTGCCGTGATTCAAAATTAAATAAAGTGCACTGTTCACTTTTTCTTGACTGGATCCTTTAAGTTTCTGAATGAATCGATGGAGATTCTTCATCTATCTATCTGTCTGTCTGTCTTTCCGTCTGTCTGAATATCTTTATTTAAAAAATCAACACTGCTTGCGTCAATGGATTTGTTCCCGCCTAAAATTGCCTGCTCAACGTTAAATGATATTCTGGAAAAATTGAACGCTGTAAACGTAGAGATAATGCATCCTTTGATTAAATAACCAGGGTTCAAGAGTCAGGAATTTCAAACTATTCCTCTTATTATGGCACAGCGGTGGGTATAGGCCTAGGTTAACAGAATGAAGCCACAACTGCGGATCACGTACGATCATTAATCAGGCGGGTAACGGCCGGAACGACAGTCTGAAATCGACTGTGACGCAATTCAAACTTTGTGTGGCCACGTTCACATAAAAAAGGTACTTAGGGAGACGTTTTAAATTGTGTTAAATGTATTGTGTCGGTTGCTGTTTTGCAGGTAGTTCAATTTCAGTCTGTTTTGAAGGGGTTGGGCAACTCTGACGTTTCTAGCCCATGATTCCCCAGTGTAAAAACTACTTATAGCTATACCTGTAGATGTCATTTTTTAAATTATTTCATTTTATTTTTGTTACATTGCTCCGTATCTTTTATATTTTAGAAACGCGACATAAGTTAAATAACGAAATGACTGATATGTTTTGATACATATGTTTGAACCGTATGGAAAATTCAATTTGCAATGCCAGACTCGCCATTGTTAAACTGCCTATTTCAGTTTTTATTGCTTAATATTTCTTTAGCATTCCTCACAAGCGCAGCTATAAATCTATGTCAGATACGCACAGTGAGAATTAAATTGTTCATATGGCGGTACAATAGTTCGAAAAGCGCATTAGTTACGTTTATAATACCCCTATAACAAGAGAGTCGTGATTGTATGTCGCCAACTATTGTTATGTATTTTATTGCTTTATACTCTTTTGCAGACACCGAAAAGCTGACTTTATATTCCTGCCTCACATTTAGGCTTTGTTCACACCAAGATCTGACTTAAAGCGGATATCACCTACAAATGACGTCACAAGACGCATTTTTAGGAAGCGAGCAGCATACGGGATTCAGTCGTGTTGTGACGTCATATGGGCAATCTAGTGTATGCTCTGTCTATGCTAAAATGTGAATTTAAAGATGGGGTCTGTCTAGGTGTGTGAATGGCTCTGCATTATAAGATGCTATCCATGGCAATGGAATCTTGATAATTCTAGATGCAACATCAGCACTTAAAGGTCATCGACATCAATTTAGGTAGGCCTACTTACAAGTACAGGGGTACGGAAACCTTACCTATGGCGAATAAGACAGGCATTTTAATGACTATAAAAGGGCCACCTGTTATTCGGAGGTCAGTTGACATTGATTAGTGTCAAACTGGGGAACCAATACAGCGGAGCTGTCGGTATCACATCAATAGTGTGCACTGGGCATATTGGCCTCATTCCAATTAGTGCTATAATAATCGCAAATCAATGTTGTGAGATCATGCGTGTCCATCTCATGCAATGATATCCCAAACAGGCCCATGGAGTATATTCAGACACCATATGGGCTTTAATGGATATCGAAAATCAATTTTGCACTAAAATACGCAAGATAAATGGTGCGAAATTTGTAAACAGGTATATATTAAACAATAAGTTATCTTTTGGGGTGTGTGCTTGCGCAATCACCTATCCCCTCCATGTACCTCCACTGTCGTACAATTAGTTTGTACATTTAGTGGAATTTTCCAATACTTTCACAGGTTTTATTTTAGTCTGCTCTCCTCTTACTCCTCTGTAGAGAATCAACCACTAAACCTGCCATTTAAATTTTTAAAATAATGCATACCCATGGTGTGAATTGTGTGTGTGTGTGTGTGTGTGTGTGAGAGAGAGAGAGAGAGAGAGAGAGAGAGAGAGAGAGAGAATATACACCTGTAGATGTAAAAATAAATACTGTAGTAGACACTGTTATCTGCCTCTCAACGGTTTGCCGTTTTAACGTCCGCATTCGAAACTCTCTCACTCCCTCATTCTTTAAGGATAAACGTTCCGATCACTTCCCTCGATTTTGTCTGCAGCCACGTGCTTCTTGAATGTCCCATCTGTCTTTTAAATTGAAATGACATTTAGCTCACCAATTTAAAACAAAACGTTTAGACATATTCATATTGGGCTATTTTTAACTTGTTAAAACTTGTCACCATACCACTCAGTAACAGCTTGGATGTGTTTTTCTAATGACTAATCGTAACTGTACTCGTTTCAAAATCCACAAAGGATCCTTTTCAACATTATTGCACTTTTTCTGTGTATAACATATCTTTATGCATTAAATGTGACAATTAAACCTTTAAACTTGAAAATGTGAAATTAATTGCAAAAAAATTATGATTGGTCCATGGACAGCTTGCATGCAACCATAACTCACTTTGAAGGTCCAGTTAATTCCATCGCTTGATGCGTGACGCGGTGACAGATGGGTCTTTAAATTTTGTCACAGTTGCAGTTGGAATTTATTTTTATTAGTTAATTCATGCAAACACGTGTGTGGGCGTTTGCGCATATTTTTACGACTGGTTAAGCAAGTGGTCACGATCATGGGTAATCAAACATATTTTTCTATCCTAATGTTTCGTTGTGTTTTCCCTTCTTTGTTCGTTCGGATGCATCGATTTTTTTTCAATTAATGTTTTATCGATCGTACATATTTCGGTTAGGAAGAGAAAATTAAATGAAATCATGTCATGATTTATATAACATTTATCGCATATTCAAATAATGGTGGAATATCGATTTCGGGTGGTACTGTACAAAACAACATACCGGTATCAAATAAATTCGCGTCCCTATAGTGCTCAGAAATCGCAAATGGGGAAGAAGCGTTCAATATGAATATTAGTGTGTGTATGTGTGCTTTTAAATCTTTATGTACCACAACTTGTGCACATAAGTGCGCCCGTGTATACTGGATACTGGGATATCTGTATGTGTGGACAACTCCATGATCAATGCACTGCACCGTGTATTCTTACCTGTCAAGACAAGAGAACAAAAGTTACCCTGAACACACACAAAAATTTCCTTGTTTACCAGAACTCATCCTCACTATGTTGTGCATTTTTCTGTGCTAGATATATATCCATGCAGTATGACGGAAATGGTATAGAATAGTATAGAATGGTATGGCATTGCATAGCGTAGTGTAGTGTAGTGTAGTGTAGTAGAGTGTAGTGTAGTGTAGTGTAGTGTAGTAGAGTGTAGTGTAGTGTAGTGTAGTGTCTAAGCATAGCATAGCATAGCATAGCATAGTATAGTATAGTTAGTATAGTACGTACATGTAATAGTCGGACTATTTTAATAAAATTGACGGTAAACTTTTAGGAGCTATAGTGATGAAAAGAAAATGTTCCTGGGTAAATTATTATATATATTTTAAACATCTACTAAGCCCTAGCCTGCCATTGTGTGTTTCACAAATAATTTTATAGCGGATATTACCGATTTAAATGGATATATAGCAAAAAATGAATTTTCATTGCAACTTCGTCTATTTCTCATGAACACCAAGGCATACCTTACTCAAATCAGTTGAGAAAATTTTGGATGTTTTCGAATGAGGCCATTAAGAATGGTGCATTCGACCAAAACCAAATGAAAGAAAAGTTTTTAGTAGAGTTTTAAAATAACGAATCACGTGTGTTGTAACCAGGCTAGTTAAAAGAGTATTTTACTTAGGAAGCTCTAAGTAGCAAGAGGAGCGAACGTCGTCCAATATATTGTGCATAAGCTACATGTAGCCCGAACAAAAGCTAGCCCAAGCATTAAAAGATGATAGTCTCATCTCACTAATGTTTTTAGAAAACTTGTTTATCTCTTTTATAGCAAAGGCATTTATAAAAGAACATTCATTCAATGGGGTTTATCCCGTTTGTCACCATAACTGACACCAAAAATATTATCTCGGGGTGGGAAGGGAGGGGCATGTGTCCTCACGAAATAATGGATTTCCGAAAACAATCATCCATAGAAACTAAACCATTCTTGTTTGGTGCAATTCATTGGACGGTTCTGACACACAGATCAAATGGCTAGCATGAAACGCCATCGATCTTTGTGAGGCACTAGTTTATTGAGAACTCGATAAGGCTTTGTTGAAGAGAAGGTCCAAGTAGTAATTACGTATCCCTTCATAAGGGCTAAATTGTTTGAATTATTGCCTCTGTCCGATTGGAAGGGAGTAATAAAACTTCAAAGAAGTTTGAGAGACTACACTTTGGCACGCACTGAGCGTTGCGAAGTAATTACTGTAACTTTTTGTTCTCTAGTGAATACTGTAAACGCTTGTGTGACAAGTTGCGGGACGAGTTAAAATCATTTAAAGCCTGTCATCATGAGGTCGAACCGGATAATATTCTATTTTACAAGGGGAATTGAACCTTTATCCCCTTCCAGGTCAACAGATTGAATTTTTACTAGGGCCACAGATTGATTTTTACCAGATATTCACAAACATGCATCTGCTTAAATTCACTGTTATTCTGTGTACTGTGACCCTGTACTGAAATCTCAGGGATGATTACATGGCTGGTAATTGTTTGCATAACTACTAAGGCACTGTCACTTCACAAGTCCCTGCCGAGCCTCACCCCNTTGTACTTCAGGGTGTTCCTTCAAATCACTTGACGTGTTTAAGAAGACAGACGAGACAAGACAGGTTCCATAACAAACGTTTATCACATCGGCGCGAAGCTTCACTATCTCGTTAGGGTTTCTAGGGTTTAAAAGTTCACCTGTTGTTCAATTTGCTTTGAATCACGGCATTTCTTTTTATTTTTAGGTTGTGTGAATAGGTGTCGCATGCAATCTCATGTTCAAGGGATTGATGCCAAGGTTTTTTAAAGCGTTCACTAATGTTACAGGGGGGGGGGCTTTCACCAAAACGTCTTAACTTTAAGACCAATCATTCAGTCTATTTCAGTCTAAGACCAAAGTTTTTGTTTTATGTCCTTTGTTTTATTATGTTTTATGTAAGCTGTATGCCTTCCTTGTTATATTAGACTATAGACATGTAACAGGTGCAATAGTTCATTTTTTATTGATTTATAGGTTTATTTCGGGTCGAAGTAAGCGGCAAGTTTGGTCTTAAAGTCAAAACCATTTTCCAGGTTGAAGTAAGTTCGTAAGCATGTTTACAGGAGGAGCATCTGTAATGGATTTAGAAATGAGATTTCAAACTTCAAACAGTCAAGCAAAAAATAATAAAATAAAATAAAATAAAATAAAATAAAATAGTAAAAACGAACTTGCATGTTTTTTTTTTCCTTCGCAAATGCGCAAACTAATTTTGTACACATGTTTACAGGAGGAGCAATTGTCTAAAAACAGAAGTTGATTTATCACTAATAGATTTAGAAGAACTAAGACTTCAAACTTAAAACACTCAAGCATAAAAATATAATTAAAACCAACTTGCTCAATTTTTCCAAAATCCACCTTTATTTCTAGAGGAAAAAAGAAAAGAGATATGTCCTAAAAAGCGTGTTTAAAAACATATCAGTAACTTCGCCCTGTATATTTATTTGCTTATTTTACTATCTAATAACAGTGTATTGTATCTCTTCTGGGGCAATGTATTCTGCATTATTCGTCAGTGTCGTGGAGGCCACTGTTGGTATGTTAAAGAATGCTGAAGGAAGGGAAAGATAACTTTGAAAAGGACGTGCGGTTATGATATCTTGCATAAAAAAACGATGTTTGTGTTTGGTCTAAGCAGCGATTGGCAAAAAGATCGGGTAACTCACTTTTTGTACCGACATTCGGCACCGAATAAGTTTTTAACAACGAAGGTGGCAAATATGAAGATGTTTTTTTTACAGGATTTGTCAAGTGCTACAAATAAAATGTTTTTGTAAAATGATTTTGCATGTTTGGCTACTAGGTTGATGTCTGTATAGGCCTTATGTAAGCAAATGTGGTGGGGCTTTCTTCCTTGAAACACAAGTGGACCTTTAAATAATGGCTATATTATCAAAACTAGATGAGCAACCAGAGGGATAATTTACTTCTAAAAAATTAATTTGTTTGAAAGAATATGGACAATAAGCTTATTTTTGGAGATCATTGACCGCATGGAGCACGAGTCGATTGGAACTTGTTGTCAATCAAATTTTCAATTTAAAAATGATATAAATCTTCCCTTTTAAGTTGAAAATATGTTTAAATGGAAGTTTGGCGTATTACGTAATTTGAACTAATTTAACATTATCTAATGCTATATAATAATTAACACCATTCTTTACTAGAGGGACCTTTCAATAAAAGCGGCAGCTACCGGCCAAATTTCGAACACTATATTTGTGTTTGTCCTTTACTTATCCTTTCACTTGGGTTAATGAGGAGACATATGTGCCATTTGGTCAGATATCTGACTATGTCTTGAGATCTAGAGATCAAATCTCGTCTGATCTCATGCATGCGCGCTTTCTTTCTACCTTCGCGTGGATTAAGCTTATGAAGTCTTAATGTCACCCAGAAGCTAACTGAGTTAATGGGTTCTTGGCATCACGCCAATGTCCGTGAGAAGACAAGAACCAGCAGGTACCAGCAGCTTGTAAATATAGCCTACGCGTTTTGACATATGTGTGTACAAAATTATCCAGTTATGAAGAAATCTTCTAGTGCCTAAATAACATCTGCTATTAATAAATTGGCTTCAACACGGACAAAACCTGATATTTGAGTGTAAGAAGATTGTTTAACTTGACTTTTGTCTCTCTGAGGGTCTGGCTGCATTTGGATCGTCATCGCTTGATGACGCAAGTTAACCCGTTATTCGGTCTAAACATGTCTCTGTCTAAACAGCACTTCAAGCCAAGGTAGAGCGAAGCAGAGACACTAAATATAACGTGTATGCACCCAAACCAAGACTTCAGTTTAGCGCGGATCTCGTTCATTGGTTTTATTTCATAACTTTTCACTTTCCTGTTCATATCCATTTGAGTATGACTGTCATATTGTTTTACCGATTTGCAACATCCTCTACCCCAAAAACTGATGAAAAAAATATATATAAAATAAAGTGGTAACACTTACTTTATTTCACCTTTCCAATTATCCCGTCGTCTCTTCCGCCCTCTTTCTACAGGTTTTGTAAGAAGATATTGATGAGCTGTATAAGGCCTTGCTTAATTGTATAACTCCAAGCGCAGCTTCGAAATTTGTCTGTTTGATGTGATCAACTAATTAATCACTAACTTATATATCATGTGAACATGTATCCAGTTTCCTCTTTTGAAAATACAACTTTCCTTTCAATATCCCTGGATAAATTTCCTGTTCACAGTTGCAGTCTGCGAGAGTCCGCCGTCGGTTACATAAACACCGTACTGTGTCTTATAACATCGTCAAAAACATCTTGTTTTTATGAGCCAGATAAGTACAGCCGTTCCTTAAGGTTTATCACTGGCGGTCAGTTTCAGGAAAGAATCGACAGTTTATCAGCCACAATCAAACTTACAGGACTCCAAAATTAAATCACGTCGATATTCGGTGAAACGTTTCTTACATCAGTCTTGTATGTTGTCCCCTAAATGTCCTTGCTGACCCACACTGTAAATACACAACATTTTCATTGTCACAAAATTCCCAGTCAGTGTTCCATTAGCATAAGTGACATCCTTTCAGCGTTCACATGTTTTAACTATTTTTACCTGTTTCCCTGTTTCACAACACCTGATCCACAGACAGGTCCATGTAGAGCACGGTTACTGGCGACGAAATTATGCCAAATGCTTAAGTGTCACCAGCTCGCCAATATGCGCATGCGCGGGAGAACTCGCTAAACCTTCATCCGCAATATTGATATTCGATTGGCTTTCCCAATAATGTCTCTGCAAAGAAACAAAGAGACATTCGATGTTTGATTCGGGTAATCGATTTTCGTGAACTTCTGAGTAGGGGTGTGCTGCGTAGGGATATTTCATACAGTGTAAAAACAATAAACGGTAAATAGAATACAAATCATATAAAATGCAACAAGACAACATACGCTATTTAGTATATTTGAGCACTGCTTGAGTAACATAACATAATTTGGGTGATTATTGAATTTCTTCATTTGTGTATATATTGGATTTGTATATTTGTGGATATATTGAATTAATACAATTGTGTATACATATTGAAATAAATCTAAATAACATTCGAAATAAATCTAAATGGTATAAAGCATAGCATTAATCCGCAAAAGAATTACTTTTCTAATTTAGTTAATCTCAATACACAAAGAATTAGAAACCGTTATACTGCCGCATAGGTTTTGTCACATACTTTATAAAAATAATCAACAAATGTATAATAAAGTAAATGATCACCGCTTCCTGTAGTGTTCCATTAATACTTAATATCGTATTTAACGTCAACAGAATATACCTTCTTAATTAACAATATTATCAATATTCAAGCGAAAAGGAGTTCTTTCCATATAAAAAGTTGCCACTCAAATCTTGACGGTGTTTCGATTGACTCTTACAGAGGGTCGTGACGACTACTTGAGCTGGTCACTGATACAGCAAACACCTTTGAGATGGAACAAAGCGAGAGGAGACGGAACAATCTGCATGATCTGCAAGATCATTGCACATGAGCGCTACCACAGAAGGTCGAATAAGTGGATTTAATTCTATAACATTGACTGTAATTAGTCATGCATTTATGTATTTATGTATATACATGTATATATAGATTTATAACGATGTATACTTAACTGCTAATTTTCAGTGTGACCACACCTGCCTCATATTAAAACCACGAGGATTACCCCGCTATGAAATCTTCACTGAGACTAATTGTACTGCCGGCAGGTGGAGAATCAGAGAAACCAATTACCAGGTCCCTGGTTAATTTTGAAACAGATTTCATGACAGAATCCATGACTAAATTACTTAAGGGTGTCAACTGAATAGATTTACACGGTATCTTTGCGTTTTTTCTGGATTTAGCTGACGCGCGCTGCACGTATTTCTGCTTGGAGAGGCAGATAATTGGCTTTTGACCCCAACTCCCCACCCTCTCGAAAAAATTAGTAAAGAATAAGAATAAGGAACGGACGGAAGAAAGAAAAAAAGAAGGAAAAGGAATGAAGAAAGAAAGAAAGAAAGAAAGGAAGAAAGAAAGAAAGAAAGAAAGAAAAAAGAAAGAAAGAGATAGTAAGCAAGAATGAAAAAAGGCAGAAAGAAGAGAAAATGCAGCAGGAAAACCAGACAAAACCAAACATTTCTCAATCACTGTACCCTGGTATTACATATCAATGAAATTGCCCTTGTGTATTATCTTCCAATACCTTTTTCTTGAGAAACGAGGCAGCATTTGTTGTCCTTGCCTCGCATTTCTCCCCTTACCTGACCCGCCAGTGATGTTGGCACGTTGCTAATAAGGCGAAAAAATGTGTTAGTGAAAGTAATTTAATCACTTCAGGTTGAAGTAAGATCATGATATAATATTTTTTATATGTTCTATGTACGGTTAGTCAGTGCAACGAAAATAAGCACTGGGAATTATACGAATTTAAAATCAATACTGCTTTTTGTGTAATAATTTATTCGTGTATTGACTTTTTTGTTTATTTGTTTATTTGTCTTTGGGAAGACATTTTGGAGGAGCTAGGAAACAGATCCCGTTCGTCTCATCACGGTAGGTCATAATTACAGTGAAATCAGAGTTACGTTTCCTTAAAGAATGGCGTGAAGGCACTGACGGTTTCCCACTACACGATGCAATATGCCGCTAGCTCGAAGGCTAAATTAACTTCAAAGTGTTCGACAACAGATGTGAATTCCAGCATTAGATAATGTCTTGTACCGCCGCACCACTACAAGATATTTTTATGGTTAGTTAAGTGACTGGTGGTGGAGTCGAGTGAGTTTTAAGTGTACAGACAGATGTCTAATTGCTTGTCGTCGTGTTATGAAAAATACTGGGCATTTTTTCTCAAGTAAAACAAGGGAATGATTGCTCAACTTTCATCAGAATAAAGGCAGGTTGTATATTCTATGAATGTCCATTTTACTGATTTTTTCTCCCTTTAATCCGATTATAATTTTCTGCGGTTTTCCATTCATTTAGAATGATGCAGATCGGATTTTGACCATATTTAAACTCTCTGAAACGTATGATGCTGTCTAACTGCAAAATCTCCTGTGTGTCTTTTGTCATATGATAAGATTTCTATGATGCAAGTAAGTAACATTACGCCGAAAAATACTTCAAACAGTAAAAAAAATCGCCCGCCACAACTGTAGATCTAATTCTATTGGCATAACGGAGGATATAGGGTGAAAATTATAAAGATATGGCTTGCCACATATTTTGACCATATTTTCGATATTTCTCTTGATGCCAAATGCTTTTTTTTCATTCGTTCCAATACTAACCTCAAGCGCCTTTTCCTGATCACAATATTTTTTATGTCCCACGCTAATTCAGGCCATGTGACGCCTTGATTCGCCTCCTGGTCAAATTGCAGGTGTGTAAGAAAGATCGAACCAAGTTTTGTAAATGTTTTCAATCACACAACACGTTTTAGTTTGTTAAACATTGTCTCCTTCTGTCTTGAGCTGAATTTGTTGAACATTTACAACCTGGGTGTGAATTTATTAACACATCTCAAACATGCGCGCACCTTTCAAGTAAATGCAGCATTAAATTTAAATTGGATAAGAATAAAGCTGTTTGATTTTATAACATGAATTATACTGTTAAACCCACCAGATCCGTGATGTCGCTGAGAAGTCGCCCAACGTTCAAGTTGTCAGAAGAAGATTATAAATGGCTTTAATGGTGCCTGAAAGAACAAAGAGAGCGGTCCCTTCTTAGGTATCGATTTTGGTCATTTTTCAGCAATAATGACTTAACAAGAAATCCAAGACTGCTTGCATTTTATCATCAGTGCAATATTTTATGGATATGACAGAGGAGAGCTTGCGCAACTAAGTGTTGAATCATGTTTTGATATCAAAATATCTTGTTGATAAGTAAACAGGTTAAACACAAAGCTGCTTTGGTATTTCGTTTTGCAAGGAAAGACTGTCTTAGAAAATTCTTCTAGTTTCAGTTAGCGCTCCTCCCTGTCTCTCTCTCTTTGCATAAGTGTGTATGATATCCAGTGTGACTGAATATTTTACAGATGTAAATTTTTTGCATGTCCTGGGTTGCAGAATTTTGCGGAATCGCTCCTGATGTTTTGTATACTACATTGACACCTTACCTACCTTACAACTGTTATGTTTTTTCAGACAATAAACAAAAATATAAAACAATAAAACTGTTTTGAAGGATTCTAGACTGCTGCAGAGAATCCTTCATTTTAATGAATCTTCGTTATTTTGTCCTGGATATCATCATTATACAAATGTACGTTGCATAGGTGAATACAATTGGAGCATTAGATCAAAATATTTTTGCAAAGGCATAAAAAACCTATCTTCCTAAAATAACTTCTAACCAAAGAATACACGATACATATTTTGTGAATCTAAATCAGGGACGCTCACGCAACTTGAAATATAACACGTAGGAGAAAATGTACTATTAGATCTACCTAAATATCATATTTCGATTCATTTGTTGAAAGCAAATGAAAAAAAAACTGTTTATCTGGGGCAAATTACCGCGTCTGTCAACACACGGACGGTGACGGTCTTCATACTGGTTCAAAGGTCCGTGCCGATATAATTTAGTATAAATTAATAGAATTGATTCTACCGTTTAATTTTTATTTGTTGGCACAAACTTTCCTTTTTTCGATACATGGAAACCATTTTGAATGTCACATTATAAAGTATAACTGATATTTTGGCCATTACGCAAGGAACCGAGGTTTAAAAACATTTACTGAAAAATGACAGATAAAGAAATAATGAATGTGGTCGTCCGGTTATTTAATTTCTGCAGTCTTAACTCAAAAGAGTTTTAACCTTAATATTCCATGAAAAAATTTAAAAAATGAACAAATACATCCCACTCTATTTTTGTTAGGGAAACCAAAGATATGTAGAAACATCTCTTTGGGAAAACGAACAATAATGAAAAGATTATGAACAATCTGATCCATATTCATTACTTAAAAACCTTTCAGCTGTGTTAACATTCACAAGGTTTTTTTTGTCGTATAAGATAACATGATGCATCTCTTTGATTGCCCATCTTGACTTGACACTATATCGTTTGTGCTTTCGGCAGTGTAATGTGTCGCACGCCACAAATCTAATGTTGTTGAAATCCTGGCATGAAATCCATCAAAAGCAGACGCTGTGCATTTCAGTCTCAACATATGTCATTCGACTTCTCATCTTGTGTCTAACTAAACAAAATAAACACCTTCAGATGGCACAAACAAGGAAATATAATGCCGACTCGTAAAGATTCCTTAGAGTGCACGATATTTCTATGACGCACTCGAAAAACTCTACATATCCCTCTTAGAAAGCGTGCCCTCTCTCCTCTCCATAGATTCCGAGGTACCCCATCCCAATCCCCAAATCTGTACAACGAGCAAAGCGACATGTATCAAATACCAATCCCTTTACCCTACATATTCTAAATAAGAGTAAAATGTTTCTTGTCTACTGTCTTAAGTTTTATATCACAGTGATGTGAAGTGATGTGACCCCCACCCTGTACGAAAAGCCCTGTTCCACACAGTGAAGGCTATTGTCATACCAAGTCGTATCAAAATTGAATTCAGTTATGATATATGAACCACGAGTTTGTCACCTACCCTTCAATCAAGCTATCCGGTGTCGTTTGATTATAACGTTTACTGTGTCACAAGTAGCGGGGTGACAGTGTGTAGGTCATCTGGTGACAGCACGTGTCACGTGGCTACAGTAAGTACGACGCTGATTACATATCGTGTTAAAAAATGCGTTAGTAGCTTGTAATTGGGTGTGTGTGTTAGAGGAAGGCAGGAGGCTTACGCAAACACGTTTTTGCACATGCTGGAAATCGCCATGCACGCTATGGCATGTTAAACAGCAGCTGAAGCAAGAGTTACTGTAAACATATGATAACTTCCATGCATGTCAATGACAGCGTGGTAAATTGCATATAATATATCCGCCCTTATTAGGTTAGTCATTTATTAGCAATATGTTAATTAATTTTTGACTGTTTTCGTGCTTTTCTCATTTCACCCTTTTTTTGTAAAAAATTTTCTTTTGTTCTCATAAGGGGGGGGGGGGCACATATGCCATATACAATTTCCCTCCCTGCCTTTTTCTTTCTAAACTTAAAAATCCTCATGCGCGTTTCATCTAATTAGCTTACTTGAACCCTCGTGTTGTTGTGACCCCAGGAAGCCGTTCACCGTCACGTGTTTTTTACGCGTGCCACAAGTAAATGACATATTGATCTGATATCAAATCGTCTTGGTTATTACGCCATAGGACGGTTGAGGCGACTTTGATAGTTGGTACGCATTTACAGTTAGTCTGTGTAAAAATGAGGGGGGGAGAGAAAGGAATAAATGAGAAATTAAATACAGGATTATTAAAAAAAGGAGTGAAAAGGAGGGGGTGTATAGGTGTTCATCTAAACTAGCTCTCCTATAACAGCGTCTTAAGCTTCTCTTTATACATGTACGTGATCTATGAGACGTGATTTTTAAACGAGTCACTTTGGAAGTCCCTGACGAATTCTAAATAGCTAACACACGTCAATTTTAAACAGTGAAATCAATATTTAGAGGCATGCATATGGTCTTCAAATAGATATATAATGAAACAAATAATTTAAAATTTTGGTGAATCAACTAAAACAAGGAAATTGTTAAAAGTCAAGAATTGTAGTTTTGCAGCGTTAGTAAACAAGTAGACTGAAAGATATAGATATAGATATCAGATAAGTCATAATGTTTAATCAAAGACAATCTATGTTAGATTTTACACATTTTAGTTACGCTCGCCTAGCATTTTACTGGCACGAGTTCGGATTTCCAATTCGTTGATGTTTTAAAGAACGGGAAAATGTGCGATGATAGCTAGAAATACAATCCACTTCAGGCTAACTGTAAATTGACGATGCTCTGTTGATCTCCGGTGTAAGTCAGTAACGTGTGCAAACCCTATGACAAATTTGGCCTTAACACCCCCCACCCCCCACCCCCGTTTAAGGTTCTTTGAAACATGAAATGATAACTGGAACGACCACGGTGACAATACAGTGACCTCAATGGCCTCGAGGAGTACAGGGAGATAATGGAGTGTCCCCTGCCAAGGATAAACTTCTTTTTCTTTTCTTTGCGAATACAGACATGTCCCCATAGAGGGGTAATACCTGTAACTGGAAGAGGACAAAAATTCGTGCCAGTTTAATTAAGTTATTTGTCATTGTCAACTTGAATTGAAAGAAACTGTTATCTTTTTTGTTGGTGTTTGCTTCACCCGTTTAAGTATGAAAATTACCAGATACTGATATCGTTAGCACCAGGATATACTGTCCTGGCGCCGTTGTCACTAATATTTTAAAAAAAATATGTCTTTTTATACTCATATTGCAGTATTAATTCCCCGGCTTCAAATCACACCAAGGACATCACTCAGACACGGCGCTGTTTTAGGAACTTTTCCAAAGTTTATATATTTAAGATAAAACTAAATTGACTAGCATATTATTGACCAGTATACGTTTGCAAAGCACGCCGAATGTCACAATTTTACTTGCTCAATTTTATTTAGCCCCTGTCAAAATACTTTTTAAAGTTATATTAAAATATCTTTGGGCTATCTGCTTGGTCTTGTTTTTAAGTCTAAGTGCAAATATGTGCATCTCTTTATAGAATATTTTTTATTATTGTGACAAGGATTTTATCACCTTTCCCATGAGCCTATTTGTCACCATACACAATTACTGATTCCTTTTTTTCTTATAGAGAGCCCGGAATATATTGCTTGTTACGGGCGGATCCGGAGATATTTTGTGACAGGCTTCTGACTTATCTTTATTGATCCACTCTCCACTTTTGACCGTCTTCCGACAGAAAAAATTAGATACCCGTGAATGTAAACTTGAAAATCTGACCGTCTTCCGGAAGACCCAGAAGACGGCCTAAATCAACCATCTTTGAAAATTTTGAGGATCTTAAAGTATGGTGCAGCTCTTAAACTATACATCTGAAATGATTTTGAACTCCATTTACTTAATACATTTGAATTATTTAAAATTTTTCTGGTCTCAGAAATTTCAATGTTTAATCTGAGACGTTACCATGGCAACGGCTCTAGCACACACACACACCACCAGTTTAATGGCAAACAAGCAGAAAATAAAAGCTCAGGACCTAAGCTATCAGAAAAACATAGTGAATGAAAATCACTAAGGGGGGGGGGGGGGTCAACATTGGCCCATAGACTATACTTGATGTACACTTTTTCCTATCTTTCATCCCGCCACTTACTAAATAGAGATCATAAGCTCATTGGTCACAAACCTAAAAAAGATATTATTCACTCGAGATATTTCGACATGCTAGTAGCCATCTTTATCAGTTTCAAAGGGTCCCATGTCCCATGTAGCGTGGTGTTACAGATTAGAGATTACTAATCCTTTTACTCCACCTGTGTAGCGGTTTTAGATTTTAGCTTCGCGCTACCGGGGACTCAGATTGATTTTTTAATTAGATATTCACAGATATATGTCGCTGGCTAATTCATAACACGATTCTCTGCTGTGATCGCGCTGGAGAAAAATAAACGTAATTATTCTGTGAACCTTGAAGAGGGTATATACGGGTAGATTTTGTCACATGGAGAGAAAATAAATCTTTTAACCACAAATCGTGTAGCGTACTACAGTAAATGTTTAAAGTACGCTTGGCGCATCTGTCGTAATTGTATTTTAACGTAACTGACTTGATATAAGACATAATGTGAATAGTATTATGTCACACGTCATAATGGTCACACTTTCATGTCACAGGTGTTTCGAGTTGTGGCATCATGCGTTGGAATCTCAGACCTCCCGTAGGTATATGTATATAATTATATTAGAATATATATCTGTTTGACTGCCTGTTGTCTGTATTTCTTTCTCTTTGTTTGACTGTCTGTCCATCTGCTTGTCTATCTGTCCATCTACCTGTCTCTCTGTCTGCTTGTCTGTCTGTCTGTCTGCCTGTCTGTCTGTCTGCTTGTCTGTCTTTCTTTCCTCTCATCCCCTCTTCTCTATAACACGAAGATAGACGTACCACCACGCAAATGATTTATAAGAACGAGATTTACTTCAACTTCACTTGTATTTGAGATCACTACGCTAGTTATTACGCATCTAATGTCACCCGCCTCAGCTGCGACATTCAAGATGTAAATCAGTCCCGCGTGTGCCTTAGACGCTGCTCAAGTCACAGATTAATAGGTGTCCTTTTGTTACAAAAAGCTGTTGACGATGAATAATAATAATGAGAAGAAGCATTGAAGTTTAATCGGCGACTTCTGCTTGGGCAGATATTTTGTAAAGAACACACCTGTGATTTTTGTATCACTACACTTAAATGATAAAAATATCTGCACACCGACAAACATATCGTCTTTCAAGAACAAATTCATGCATGCGCTTGGACGCTTAACTACTACGGCTTTAGTCCAATGCAGTTTTCATGAAGTGTCCGTGTACATTTTGAATCCGTGTTTTTCAAAACGTACTGATAGATTTGCCTTACGGAATCGAACCATCTCAGTTCTGACAAAACGTATAAATTAGCGTCATAAAATATAAGCTACTGTACCAGCATGTTGTAATATCATAAAGATCAATTAAATGTAATTATTGTGTTTGGCAGAAAGGGAAATTTAATCATATCACGTTGAAAATGTATGGCAATATCAACAATTTCGATCTGTTTCGTAGGTCGACAACTATATGGTGAAGAATTTCAGCACAGATTTCACCAAAAATCTCACCGGCAATATCGTCTCTATTTAGGTTGTTTCAGATTCACCTACATTAAGATACCACGGCCAATGCAAGACGCTTACCTTATGATTTCTCGATCTAAACTTCGCCAACTACAGCCCGATAGGACGTTTTCAAAACGTTCCAATTTGAGTAGTCAATGCAGCGCTTTCCTCGGCACATAATTCGCATCTGGAACTGGTCCGTTACTTTCAATATCCAGTGATGAGGGGTCCGTTTCGAAATATTAGATCCATTTATGACAGCACATAATGGATGCGATGTAGAAATATGAGGTTGCACGTTAAGGGCAAAGGACGCGACCTAAAAAATCAGGTGAACTTTTAGAGAGAGTCTTTGACGGCATTGTCTTGTGCAATGATTCAAATCTCAGCTGCAGTTGCAGGGGGCAAATTGAACTTACAATACGCACGTTTTATGTCCTGAAAGAACTTACTTCTGAGCACTTTTCCTATAACCCCCAGATTGAACGTCATTCACACCTTTGAAATTTATGTTGACATGATGCATATTTCAATATTGGACTTCATGCTACCTAATGAATAAATAATTACTAATGTACTTTTATTTGCTTGAGTGATTTTTCGTGTTTCCTCTACCTATTACGAGATTTAGCACAATTAGATTAATATTTGATATAGGACTGCCTTTCTGTACGGTGTTTGCACAGTCCTACTGGTTTTCGTCTTAAATGACAAATAAAAATTCACTTGAGATGTGCCTGAACAAAGATCACATGTGAAGTCGCGTAATTGTTTTGTGTGGGGATAGTTCGTTGTCGCTGAATAGGAAAACGCTATTTGAAAAACAGTGAGTTATGTTTGGTGCAAAAAGAGTAGGGGTGAGGTGGGGGGTGGGGGTGGGGGTGAGGGGGGGGGAGACTGGCCTTGTTGCCAAGGGTCTTTGGTCACTCCAAGTTGACTTTCAAAATAAAGGATTTTACTTTCATAAGTCCCTTGTTTTATAATCCCCTTCCTTTTCTGTAGCCATTGGTTAATACGTAAAATGTCGGTTACATATTATACAAATAAAACCTAACAAATTTATGTAGTAGAAATACTGACGGGATCGCGTTTAGACATTTTTTTTTCTCGTGTATTTAGAACTGTACGCCTCACACTACTGTGCTGAACCGCAGCACGCTTTCACGTACTTAACGTCTTCAGAATACGAAATTTTGACACTTAGTAATCTTTAATCTTCAGTGTTGTTAAACCGACATAAGTCAACACTTCACATTTGGTAATAGAGTCGACTTCTCTTGAAGTGTCCTGATTGTAAGGTAGCGAATTGACGTAGCGACACGGGTTTGTGGTGGGTAATTGGGGCTATACGGGACTGAACAGGTGCATTTGGTGGTATTTCAATAAAAAAAGGCTTTTAAATTTTAACGGATTCTGGCCTGTTCGCCAGGGCGTACCTTGTTCTAGGTGTGTTCTGGCGACTACTACTAAGGACGGAAAATTAGACAATGACATTGTAATGTATATGTCATTTTATTATAATATTATTATTTCGATTGATCATTAAGCAAATTCATTAACCAAATATGACCGTCTGACGCCTGATTAGCGAGGGGGGGGGCATTGTAATTTCGCAGTTTTTATAGCAAACTGGGGTGTTTTTTTTTTTTTGTTTCATTTTAATCCCATATACAATGGTTCTCTCTCTCTTTGTCTCTCTCTCTCTCTCTCTTTCTCTCTCTTGGCGGATTATAAGGAATAGCTTATTACATTCTGTTTTAAAAATACATGTACACATGCTACACTTTTGATTATGAAAATTGAAAAAAGAAATCACGCCAGGGGGGAGGGAGGTCATGGAAACCGTCATGTAAGGCCCCATTCAGAATAGGGGACTAACTAGTCTGAAGGTCAAATATGGCGGCCCACTACAAAGCTTGTCGTCTAATCCACTTAAGACACTGAATAGATATCCATGGGGAAGCATTCAAGTGGGTCGGCCATATTTGACCCTTGGACCAGTTAGTCCCCTATTCTGAATGGGGCCTAATAGTACTCCATTACTATTGCTGCTGTCTGTTTGCAATATACCGCAGACACACTCGGCGTCGTTCTCTCTTCGCAAATTCAGTTATGTCGAGCTGGTATCAAGTCTGATTTAAAAACAGCCATAAATTCTATTAAAAAAAACACACTTGTTAGTTTTGGAAGGGTCATTTAAAGTGATTCATCTTCCGTGAAATGATTTGTATAGCAGCCGGTGAATACTATTGTTACTGAAATATAGCTATTTGATTTCAGAAACTCAAAATCCGTTGAACGCTCGAGCAAGCTGCTCCGCAATATGGTGACAAATAATTCAACTTATTGTGACTAGTTTACTTGTCGAGCATATGGTATTAAGTTTAACTTTATGATTTAGCTGGCGCAGGGCTATAAGTCAGTTACTCTGCTGTCGTGACAAATTGGTAGAGAACGTGTGTTAAATACAGCATTCATGAACGGTGTAGGAAGCACAGACTCACACGCAACGGTATACAAGCAAAAATGTGGATATTGTGAGAAAAGTATAGGGAAAGACAGGGAAAACACAGAAAAGTCGAACCCTGGGTAGGGCTCTTAGGACAGGGCGGGATATACAGGGGGGCAGGGGTTCACCTTTTATGTATCCCACTTAACTGAACAAAGTTTTGCATGTAGCCATGCCTCATTCCCCACACCCATCCCCTTCTCCCAATCCCATTAAGTAAAAATCGTAGATTTACTGATTTCACACTGGTAGAAGGAAAAAAGATTGTCGAAAATCGCCCAGCAAAGTGTACGTCACAGGGATGGTAAAGCTATACTTGTTTCCAGATTAGCTCGCTGTTTATTTAGAGATGAAACAGGAAGTACAGAGGAGAGCCTTCTGTAGCTTAGCAGGGGAATCTCCTGTCCCCTCACAGTCAGATGGCAACTGGCTGAAAAACATAACGTCATGGCGGTTATTTGAAACTTTTCAGTGAGTCCGCGTCACGAAGTAGCGCCGTTTCTGGACAAATGCGATGGCTGACGTGAAAAACTGTACCTTGCAAATAAAATCCTTTTAAAAACAAACCAGGGCGTTTTGAGTTGTGATTTTGTAAAGATAATAAGGAAAGTTCATGCTCTTACTCATGATTTCAAAGGATAACTGAAACATCCACATATTTAAATGAAATATGTTCACGATTTTGAATTTATGAAAAAAAATCGATCCCAAAATGACTCTCGTAGGGGGTGGGACTATATTGCGAGAAAAAAAGTTGCCAGCCTAAATTTTTTTAATTTTTATACATAAGTTAAAATATCACCAAAGCTTTATAATTTTAAAGGGAATAGTTTGCACACTCTCTAGTATAGCCGCCTGACGAAAAATTCCAAGATGCAGCTTAAAAAACGACGAAAAAATGGCCGTCTCAGACCTTCGCAAAAAAACCATTTATTTAAAGGTTAAATATTTATTGGAGATAACAACACATATATAATATCAAAGAAAAATAATAAAATCATATTTCTCCCACTGTACCTTTCGTGTATGCGTTCCTGGAAAGTTTCACGATGACCTTGAACTACTAGAGCATTGTGGGAGTTCCGATTCAACCGCCAAAGCTGGACAGCCTCACCGATAGCTGGGTGTTATAGCATTATTATGTGTTTTTTGTGCTTATATTTAAATTATTTTGATATATGGAAGAATAATCAAGAGTCTGTACACATGTGCTCAAGACCGTTCATCCACGAGAGGAAGAGAACCGCGGACCACCCAAAGTGCGGGAACTGGACATCATGTGACGTCCATTTCCCCGCGGTTTGTACACCGTAGTGGACAGGGGATACTCCAGTGGACGATGGAAATTTATATCTATACAGCGGCAGAATATTTTCAGATTATGTAGATACTCTGAAAACTACATATAAGGTGAGTAGAACGCATGACTGGTGTGCATCGATTTTCAGATAATTTATTTTGCCGGTTTTACTGTATAATTATGACTTTTATGTTTTTACCTGCCCCGCCCCCTTCACTAATTAGTGACCTTTCTAATCAACCACCCACAGAGTAATTAGCCCGCCCAAGTTGTCATGGAGCTTCATTTATTTTGATTAATTAACCAAAAAATGGGCATAAAAATTATGACTCAAATAGGCAGGTATAAAAGCTGTATGCAAATCAGATCCTATCACACTTGCAACTCTGTTGTCTAGTGTAGTTCATGTAGAACACTTGTCTTGGCTGTTGATATATATACATATTACCTTCAAGTAGCAATCAAGATCTTTAAGTGGGATAAGCAGAAATTCTGAAGTATTGCAAGTTAAGTTTATTCGTTATTTTTATATTTGTAGCATTTTTGTAGTTAATTGTGTAGTTAAGGATGGCTTTCTCCCGCCCTTCACCCCCTCCTGTCCCTCATACTTTTGAAGCTAGCTGTGCACCTATGCAGTCCTGTAGAGGTCAGGTTTTAATTGTTGGGGATTCAATGTTGACACATTTAAAAGAAAACTTTTCACCTTTTTCGGATTTAAACACCACAACATTGTCAATTTACGGTGCCAAAATTGAGGAGGTTTTTTTAGGCATCCAAAAAGCAAACCTCTCTCTCATGAATTTTGATATTTTGGTTTTACATGTGGGCACCAACAACATAAAATTACCATCGGAAACCGTTAACAGTTGCCTTCAGAAATTCCATTCTCTGGTTTCTAATGTTTGTGGTGTGAACCCCAACATAAAAATTTGCATTTCGGCTGTTTTACCCCGCGAGGTAAACAACTTTAAGCCCATCACGAATCTTTTAGCTCAGCCAAATTTTATACAAAATTTGAACAACAAATACAGCTTGTTGAACAATAGCCTAAACTTTTACTGCAAATCTCAGCACTTTTTGTATTTTTTGGACAGTACTGAGATTTTCCAAAGACATCAAGCTGTGAAATTACTAGCACGTGATGGCCTTCATTTAAATTTTTTAGGCATTAAACTTCTAACTCAATACCTGTCTGATGCAGTTCAGAAGGTTGCAGCTGAGCTTGTCCCTGTGCCCACTCCCCTTCCACAGGTCATTCCTACTCTATCTTCTGAGGAGGATTGGCCTGCCCTCCCTACCCCTACCCCTCCTCCTGATGGTCTTACCTCTCCAGTATTCCTTACTGCCCACCCCCTGACTTCAACCCCACCACCACCACCTTCACTCCCACCTTCCTTTCCCCCCACTGCCCACCCCCTTCCTTCAACCCCACCACCACCACCTTCACTCCCACCTTCTTTCCCCCCACTGCCCACCCCCTTCCTTCAACCCCACCACCACCACCTTCACTCCCACCTTCCTTCCCCCCCACTGCCCACCCCCTTCCTTCAACCCCGTCACTTACCTCATCCCTACCTTCTCTGACCCCTACCACCCGCCTTCAACCTTCAAAACCCCTAACTACTCACCCCCCTTCTCCTCACCCTCCCACTGCACACCCTAAACCTTCATTCTCTCCACTTACTTTCAAAACATGCAATAAAACAAAAAACAAGCAGACACCATGCAATCGCAAGCAAACATGCAAACGTACAAATGCAGTGAAGACACTTGATCCTCAGATTTCTTCCATTATCTGTCACAACAGATTTGCCTCTCTCTCTGTGGAAGAATGTGAGGAGCAAGTTGAAGACTGCATCTACAACAGGCATACAGTGCCATCACAACCATCTCACCCTCTCATACCTGCACATAAACAGAAGTTAGTTTCCAAAATGTTTCACAAGTCGCCTTTTAAGATGCGTGAAAACATTGAAGCCACTAGCTCACCAACCCCTAACACTGTTGCACATACCACACCCACCTCCAACAAAAACACTGGCTGCACCAGGGGTTACCTAGGGGTCCTTTCTGTATCTGTGTTGTTTGCATTTTTACTCTTTTTGGTAGGAATAGTGCTGTATGTCATTCCACTGCCACCACCTTTTACAGGAATGAGTGTAGCACTGTACCTACCAACAGTAGTAAAAATGCTGGTGTCTGTATGTAATGGCTGTGGTAGTAAGCTGTTGACTACAAAGTGTAGAAGAGGTAGTGGGATAGGTAGGCACAAGCGTAGAAATGGTAGGAATAGGGCAAAAAAAAGAAGGAATAACTATAGTTCTTCTAATAAAAGAAAAAGACATAGAAAAAGTTTTTATATATATGATAAGTATCTCAGTTCTCCTTTAATAACAGATTTTGTAAATAATAAGAATACTGCTACAGATACATCAAATACCAACAATGTTGCTGCTGAGAATGACAAAGTAGGTAGTGTAGCTGCTGAAGACATTCCTGTAGATAAAGAAATAGAACCTAATGTTACCATGTCTGATTATAGTTACAGTTATTCTACTACTAAGGGGACAGTTTAGTCTGGCTTCACAGTCTGAATAGTTCAGAAAATAATGTAATAATCATATCACCAGATACTGACGTACTAGAAATAGGGCTTGGTTTGTATGATAGCAGAGAGTACCTAGGTAAAAACATCTTGATAAAATTAAGTTGTAAATTGTACGATGAAATGTATGTTAATATTAAGAGGTTGCATGGTTACATAATGAATGATCCAGACTTGAGTAGGTTAGATAGGTCAAAGGTAGGTAAAATTATGCAGGTTTTGTTTGTATGTTCTGGGTGTGATTATGTTTCATTTTTTAGGGGATTTGGTAAAAAAACAATATATTCTATATTCTATAGGTATGCTGACTTTATATCTGGAAATAGTGCTGTAGGAACTCTTGATGAAGTAGGTGCAGGGAACTTCAGAAGTGGACTATTAGCTTTTTACCGTCTGTTAGGTTGTCTTTATTTTAGGAAATGCTGCAATGCTTTTTTGTCAGTGAATCCAGACAGTAGCCCCATTAGTTATTTCAGAAGTTTGTATAATAAGGACCTCAGTTATTCAGAAAATGTTTCTATTTGGTTAGGTAATATAAGGTCGGCTTTGCTAGATGTAGAATCCTTGGAGCATGTATTGCCACTAGAAGATAGCTTAGAGTTACACTGGTTAAGGACTTGTTATATAGCACAGATGTGGGGACAAGCAGGCCAGAATAGGATAGAGTATTTAGATGTCTTAGAATGGGGGTACCAGTTAGAAGAAGGGAAACTCAAATATAAATTCTCAACAAATGAGGTGGATAAATTAGCACAGGATAATTTAAATTTCTTAATGAAAGGGTGTAGTTGTAGGAAGGTAGATAACATGTGTGGCAACCGTTGTGGATGTAGGAAGAAAAATAGAACATGTGGGCCAAGTTGTGTATGTGAAGGGGAGTGTTTAAATAGCTTAGATAATTTGTGTAGTGAAGAAATTATAAAAGAAAACAGTGATAGTGAAGATAGTTGTAGTGAAGCAGAACTTTAAAAAGCAATTATGAATATAATTTAGATAAGACAGATTACAAATGTACTATTTATATTTTTCAGTATTTAAATGAAAAAAGACGGGAAGTGAGACATCTTCAACAACTTTTAGAAACTTCATAACAACACCTTAACAACAGCTGACAGCCCACATACTGTACCTTATATCACCTATGGATTCTGCTATGGTCCGACAGCCAAGGTATGAAATAGTACAGGAATTGTACAGTATATAAGTAAAGGTGGATGATTAAAAAAGTAATTTTACTCAGGAAAGTTGCTTTGGAATGTAAAACCTTTGAAATATTAAAATATGAATTTGTGTGAAATAATTTTTTTAATTAGCTTTGTTTTATTTTTCAGATAACAGCATTGCAAGGGCCACGTACTTCTTATTATAGGATATAAGAGATATAAGGAATGTGTATTGTTTGCTGTTAAGAAGAGAAAGACTTTTTTTGTCTGTTGTCTGATTTCAAATGGTTGAATGTCTCATGTGCCTAGAACATCAAAATGTTACTGTACAATCAATGATTAGCTTGCGGTATTTTATATGCTCAAGTCCTGTCTGTTTATTATTATTATATAAATATTAGTATGTTGCCATTGTCTGGTGGCAGCATGGATTTTTTTGCTTTTTTATTCCCAAAGATAAAGCCTGCTATAAATAAATATGGATAGTGACATCAGTGCAATTTAAATTCAACTGATTAAAAATTACCTAATACTAGTATCTCATCTGCTGAGAACATCAAGGTTATTGTAACGTTAATGTAAAATTAAAATAGTATTTAGCTAAGGGGTACACTCCCGTCTGGATAGATAACTTTTGACTAGAATAACTTGATTTAAGATACATCTGTGAGAATCTACTATTATGATATGATATGATTTTTTTAAAGATTTAAATTAAATGTTGAAATTGGTGCAAGCATTTAATAAGTGGTTGCATGCCTGAAATGTGCAATAAATTCTTTGTTTCATGGGAATAATGGTCTGAATGCCCCATTATGTTTCTAATAAATTACCATATATATATATACACATGTGATAGTTGTTTTTCTTTTTATTTGTCACTGCCTAAATTCTCACTGAGGCAAATTCCCATTTGCATAGATTTTCTTAAATAAAAATGTGCTTGCGATAATTGTTAAAAAGTTAACATAAGACAAAAATAACTTAAGTATTTTTAAAATAAGTAATGATATGTAATATCGATTTTTTTTTTCATTTATTATTATCACTATTTAAACAAACATCGTATATGTTTCAATTGAACATGAAAGTTTCTCACCTACCACATGCATTCTCAAAACAGGAAGTACATTTTAACTATCAGTTGCTCTTGTCTTGATAAACAAATATCACTGACATCTGACGGCTAGTGTGACGATGCCAGTTTTCCGACTGGTAAAAAAAGTTGCCAGGTTTGATTTTAATGAAACTTTATAGTCAGTTTTCTTATGCAAAAAGCCACCTTCCACTGACGTGAATAAGTTGCACAATTCCTGTGACAGGAGATATCTCAAAATGTTACAGTGTTGCTATGACCCAAAAGTGACCAGTTGGCCGACTTCGTCGAGATCTACCTCATTCATTGCTTCTTACTTCTAGGTAAATCACGCACGATGATACACATAATAAACTCTGCTACCATGTCTTAATTTTCACCAGGTACTTATGCAGGGTATAAAGTACAATTCTTGAACTTTCGCGAAGGTTACGCAATTTACAAAATTTCGACCGCGACGTCATCTCAGCGCACGCGCTCCGTTCTGAATATCTTCCTACGCGCAGCCAGTTGCCATATGACTGTCACCCTTGTCTTCGATTTGCCTTCTTATACATGAAAATCTAAATCTTGCATTGTACCGGGTATTGAAGCCGATACACAGAAGCATCTTGCAACAAAGTGCATTATATAAAAATAAATTATGTACATTGTAAAATAATATAGTAGTACACATGTATGACAAAAAAAAAAAAAAAAAAACAATTTGTAATACTAAACCTGCTGCATTATGAAAATATTTTCACTATATCACAGTACAGTGTAAGTATAAGTAGCTCCTTTTACAAGTATCTCCTTTTGTATTTTTGCTGGAGCTTCAGTTGATGGCGAAGTATTTAAGAAAGAAATGTGAAATTTAGCACCGCTAAATAAGTTGGGATACAACAATCCACCAAGATACACAGAGTTTTCATAGAAAACACAGATCGTTCCTTGCGCATGGCTTACACCCGAGAAACTTAGATCAATACGGCATCGGGGGAAGTACATACAAGTCGGTAAATATCTACGGTGTTTTCCCATTAAACGCGTGCGTTATCAAATCACTGAAACAAAGCAAAGTGGCAATGCATCCTTTAATCGTTAACCCGACAACTGTGACCGTTTAATTTAGCTGCTGGGTTTGGCACATTGTCGGGGCCTTCCGAACAGGAAGCTTGGCAAATTCTTAGTTAAAATCAAATATCAGCTTCTATAATTGAAACGGAAATTTGGACATTCGGTTCGACCACTGGGGCGGAGAGGAAGCTGACACAGAGTTAAGTGTTGTTAGTGGGATACGGGGACGTATGTATGGAGGAAAGATGAAGGGCGAAGTACACGTGTGTGTGTGTGTGAGCTTAAAGAGAGAAAAATAGGGAGTGAGAGAGCTTAGAGAGAGAGAGAGAGAGAGAGAGAGGGCATGTGTGTGTGTGTCTGTGTGTGTGAGAGAGAGAGAGAGAGAGAGGGAGAGAGAGAGAGCGTAAGTGTCTTCTCAGAAATAAAAATAATACATTGCAATCTTGCTTAACTTCAGAAAATCCAAAGCATAAATCACAATTCTAAGCATGATTAACCGATGGGAAATGAACAGTTTTCATGGTAATTTACAACATATGAGCACAGATAGTCATTTCTTCCAACTTATCGAGCAAAGATCGACCATTTAAAGCCGGATTACAGATCAAGCTTTGTCTGACTATCTGTAGGGAAGTCGGAGACATATCCGCCACATCGATTTAAAAATACACACAAATTACACAACAGATTGTTATTTTATCATCAAGGTCGCTTGCCAGGAAATAGAGTTTCAAATAGAGTCTTTGGTGCGTACGCACTTGGAAAGGTGAGATGCAGGTGAAGGAGGAAGTTAACCCAATTAATGAAATATGTCGATTTTCAATTGAGCGGTATTTATTTTTTGACGAACCTGAGTCTGATTTATTGCACAAAAAGATGTGTTTACGTATAGGTTCTGTAGTCACTACAAGCCCCCCCCGCACCCCTTCCTACGTACATGCATATACATGTACATGTACGTGTTTTAATGTTTGTGGGTCAACTATAAATAGCTAACTATTGTTTAACTGTGATGAATAAGGGATGGGGTAAAATAGTTTAAGATATAAGATCAAGTTTATTATTTAATGAATTGTATGTTTTTTTTACACTTTTTACACTGCACGGTTTGGTATTCATTTATGATTTCCAACTTTCAACACTTTTTTTCCATTACTAAGGCTACTTCATTGTTCATTGTTTTATTATTATTATTATTTTCATATTTCTTTCTACTTTGTTGCCTTTATCATTCCTTTCACTTATCGTCATCAAAGGGGCGCGAGGCACGTATTTCATAGTTCATAGCTGTTTACTAACCAAATGCGTACATAAAATATGTTCCCTCTCTCTAGCGATGGATGTAAAAGGAATGTTTTAGCTTTGTGTCAATATCTAAAATGAGGATGATACAACAAAAATAAATAAATAAATAAATAAATAAATAAATAAATAAATAGCACCACTCTTGTTTTATAGTAGTGGTATTATATCAGCTTACAGAAGCGTAGAAAAGTAATACTCAACTTTCTGTATAATGGAATATGACGTGAGTGCATGAACACAGCTTGACATACCCTGTCCAGTGCACGAGTACCAACTAACGCAATGGCCTGAAATGGTTGTTTCTCCAACTTTTAAGAGGAAAAATAACTGAATAATAATATTTTATGATAACATATTGCTTTCTGTTTAAAGAAAATTCACAGTTGGTTTCTGAAACCGACCCACAAATTTTGCAAATCCGTCTGGAAAAAAATAATTTTAAGTGCAGCTGTACTGGGCTCGTCCACCAGTATGTGTGTTTGTTTAGCTTCTGTTGCATTTGTGTAAGTATAACTTCCTGAACAATGAACTAGATTCTATGATACAGATAGTCAGCAGTAACACCAGGATATAAACGGTTGCCTTAGTCACCGCAGTATGCAATGAGGAAAACTGCTGGTCAAACCGGAAAGGGGTCGCGAGTAACGTAAGGAGTGTGGATCACGGAATGTCCTGACTTCCAGTTTTATCCCTTCAACATGTCTTGTTTATTCGGAATCCATTAATATTTTTTATCGTCTTATTTATAATTTATAATAACCTGACGATTAACGCGTCTTTTCGCGGCGTTTTTCTAGATAATAAATAATGGATATATGTAAAAAAAATGCTACAATAAGGAAAATCCTATCGCAATTAATTTTAAAAAGTGACCAATGGAACTCATCCTTCACCCAAAGAACGGATGTGGTTTAAAAGCGCCGCGCCCTAATACACTGTGGGGTTTCACTATCAATAAACATCAAGGACAGCACATCCTTTTTCGTCAGGTTTGACTAACATGTGGTCAATGCATCGTTATTCTCACGCGAGTGACGGTTATATAGAACTGTCAGCGAATGATTTAGTTTATTTTCTGCAAGATAAAGGGACGTGGCGGTAATGGCTTACTTCAAATCATCAATATTTGTAGTCTGTCTCCTCCTAGTGTTACAAGTGAGAGGATGGCCTTTGTGCAGAACTTGTTACAGCAGATATTACGGTGGGTTTGTAGTCTTTCTAAAACAGTTTAAAATATTTTCTGACAACATTTATCATTTTATTGAAAATCTTCTGTTTGATTTTACTCATGCCACAAGCAATGGAATAACAAAGCACTGGCGCGCTTTTTTGTTTGAGTTAGTGGAGATAAATTACGCTTAAAGTTACAGAGGTGACATCTAAACACTTTGTCATTCACTGGGTAAAGGTAGACATTTTCTATAATCATATAAAGCAATGACATACAAATTTCCTTGATGTACCCACTGGGCCGTAAATTATATGTGAGGCAGAGTTTCGTCATGAGCAGCGACGGACAAATGTGTGATCAGCTGTTGGAACCGTCTTTGTATTTCTTCAAAACGTGTTGAGTTTTAAACTTTGTTATTTGTTGTTGGAATAATTCGGGCATAGAGGTTGGCTTATTCAACGGATTCAACGGCAAAAAAAAAAAAAAAATCAGTTCAGAACATTTGTTTCTTTCTATTTTTTTCAGGAATGAATTATGACGATATCTCATTTATATTAAAGACCAACGTTTAAAGTGCATTTCTTTTCAAACTGAAAGTGTTGATATATTTTGAGCTGTAAACTTATTAAGTTAGAGATTAAAGGGATAACAACTCTTCGTATGAGATCTATATTTCACAATAAAAACATTCTAAACAACTCATAGAAATATAGTATATTCTATTTCATCACAAAAACGGCAGTAAAAGCAAATATTCTGAAAATATGCTTTCCATTGTACCATGTGCCCGCCATAGATGGCTATACTCTATTATAATCTCTTAAGAGATTATTACAAAAAAAAAAAAAAACGTTTTAGAAAACAAAAAAAAAAAAAAAAAAAACAGGGACTGACTTTGAATGTGGAAAAGGATTCATTGACCATTGGTAAGTATATGGGAAAATTGTTGTTTACCCCAGGAAAATTCACTTTTTCGCCAAAATGAACAGTTGTTATCCCTTTAACTTTATCTAAAGGCACTGCAAAATTATTTTACCGCAATTTAAACCCTGCTTTACATATAGCTTCTACTTGTACAATCTGTTGGTCTCTAGGGTCATCTCACAGGGCTCTAGACAAAGGATTTCCAGGACTGGTAGTGATAGACGATGACAACCCTAGGTCTAGGCAAGGGCTGCGTGTACCGCTAGAAGACGAAAACGCCCCCAGCCGCCAAGTCGCCTTGTCCAACGTGCACGTTCCGTATACAGGGTTTCTGCAGCATGCGTACGGGCAGCAGGAGCGGGCTTTAGCACAGGCACAGGCAGCAGTTTGAGACTGTTTAAAACTTGTGCACGTATTTCTTACGAAATAGTGTTGGATTAACGGCCGTGAAAGACTTGTAAAGTAATTTACTTCATACAGTCATTTATGCGTGTGCTTGGACCATAATGCATGGATATGGAACTGCCGAAAAGATAATACTAAGACTCTCTTCCGCCCGCCATACCCTTACGTTCCTTTTGGCAAGACGTTCAGGTCACGTGGTCTGCCACTTGTCTCCCATGTCTCCCAGTTTGTCTCTCATGTCTCCCAGTTTGTCTCCCATGGCTCCCAGTTTGTCTCCCATGTTTCCCAGTTTGTCTCCCATGGCTACGGTGGAATGTTCAAAACATAATAAAATTAAAAGAAAATCAAAAAATGCAGTTTATACGGTTGTTTTTTTTTTCTTCTAAATTTGACAACTAATCTGAGGATAAATTCAATTTTCAAATTGGTCTAGCCGTCATACAGGTACCTATAAGAATAACATATCGGTCTTAGAGTATAGCAAACTATACCAAGATGCAGTGCACTGTATTCTTGTGTAGTTTTTTTTTTTTCATTTTAACGACTCAGCACCAAGTCTACTTGTACTAAGAAAATCAAATATGGCGGCGTCGGGTAAATCTGGCATCGACCCCGAGAACTCGCGGTAATAAGACACAGGACAAAAGGGTCAGGAACTTAATTATAACCAATTTTTGAAAACAGCACTGGCTCTTTCGACAACTAAGAAATTATTTGAATATCTCATCGACGGACGCACATGGCAACTGCCGTTCGGTGGTGTAGGCCTACACCGGGGTAACGTTAACGAGGGTGCATGTAACAGAAAGTACGCGCTCCATTTAGCCATAATGGTTAGGGTTAGCTTGACCTAACTGGGTCAAAATCTAGGACGTGGGTTAAGAGTGGAATGTGTTACAGAATTAAAACATTTGTCTATGACAACATTTATTTCATATTTTCAACGCATTTGCTTACCCTTTCCAGGCAGTCCCTGTACACATACCTTAAACATTCTGTAAATTATCCAATGCTTTTTATGGGGCACCTGATTTTGATACATGTAATATACTCCCTCACAAAAAAACTGTCAACCCAACCGCACTTATGTACATTGCTACATGGGTACCCATTTCAGGCCCGTAGCCAGCAA
>NW_019776148.1:29533-102644 GCF_001039355.2 Lingula anatina | reverse complement strand
TAATTAATTGTAAATCTGTGGTTTTTAACTAAGACAAATAAATTGAATACAAAGTTTTACTTACTTTTTGTTTATTTTGTTTACATTTATTAAGTTATTAGCTAATTAATTTTCACTCACGAGTACATGTTGGAAACTGCCCCACCCAGTTGTTGCCTGAACAGTTTAGGATAGCATCCCCGGATCCAATCTCAAATCCAGGGTCACACGTGTAAACCACGCTTAATTCGGAAAACGCATACGTTCCGTCTGTTATGTTCTCAGGCTCATCACATCCTATAACAATAAGAAAGACATTCCACAAAATGTTGTGACAATTAAACCTGTACATTTTATGATACCATAGATAAGTGTACGTTTGGATATTATTTCTGATATTTTCTGCAGTCTGCACTGGTGTTGACGCCACTGCAGGTAAGTGCCGCTCGTGTCGGCAGGGTCCTGTTGTGTGTGTGTCTGTGTGTGTGTGTGTGTGTGTGGGGTGGGGGTTATCACAGGTCACGATAAAGAAGGTCATCAATTCACAAATCACAGTTAATAAAATCTTTATTCATATTCCCCTGATAATGCGAGTCAAAAATCCTGAACATCACGAATCACCGCATATAAAGACTTCGTTTCAATAAGGGTGGATAATAAAAAAAACATTCCTGAGCCAGGGGAATGGGTTGCTTCAAAGATAATGCTAAATAAAATGAACATTTCACAAATTTCGGGAATTAAAAACTGGCTTTCATGGTTAACGAATATACCCAATGGGACCTTTAACCAAGCGTACGTGACCCTCAACCAAGCGTACATTACCCTCAATCAAGCGTTCGTGACCCTCAACCCAGCGTACGTGACTATCGACTCAACAGACGTGACCCTCAAACCAGCGTACGTGACCCTCAACCCAGCATACGTGACTTTCGACCCAGCGTATGTGACCCTTAACCCAACGTACGTGACCCTCAAACCAGCATACGTGACCCTCAACGCAGCGCAGGTAACCTTCAACCCAACGCACGTGACCCCCAACCCAGCGAAAGCACTATGAGACTATCTTACAAGGGTAAGAGCATTCGCTTATGTCCCTCCTGTTTTCCTATTGTTCTTACTTTAGATCTTGCAAATTCATATTTAACCAATTGCGACACGAGCGACATCTAATGACGTCAATGCAGACTGAAAAAAAAGGTCAGTTAACATCAAACCGCATGTGTGTGTCTATTATTTAATTAAAATATCTTATACAACTAATGAACATTTGGTGCCTCATTAACATTACTAAATTGATGAAACCATTAAAACAAATTAATGCAATCCGGGTATTTATGACGTGTATGCATAATTAAGATTGTAAGTCTCAAATGGTATTGTGAATAAGTGCTAACAAATTGAATGACTTCCATTCCTATGATTAGCATTCCTGTCACACCGGGGTGTAAAATGACGCTCAGAAGGTACATGCAAAATGTAAATCAACAACAGTGCTCTTCTTGTATAACTTCTACAGGATAACAACGGGCAACATAAAAAAAAGATGTTCATGCAAGTTGGACCGATCTCCAGCCGTTATTAGCCACAAGTGAACGGTCCTGTACGTACCGGCTAAGGTATAATCCGCCCAGAACCCATTGTCCTCTACGGAGAAATCCGCCACGAACTTAATCCAGAGCTGATTAGTCTTGGAATATAATGTTGAAGGCAGATTAGTCCCACAGTGATGTAAACGCAATTCGCCGTTCTGGTCAACTTCTCGCACCTGAGAAGAGAAACGTGAAGTCCACTGGCGTGGTTACACGGATATCCAGCGTTGGTCTTGGTGGGTTGCGTTGTGTTTCTTTAACTTTGTATATTGTGTCGGATACAAATTATTCATAGTTTGAAATGACAGGAAAATGTGTGCGTGTTTGTCTGAGAGAGAGAGAGAGAGAGAGAGAGAGAGAGAGAGAGACCATCCTTACCAAAATATAATCGTAGGAACAAGCACGGTCGTTCTCTAATTTAAAGTCGGTAAATTTCAGCTCGATGGGTCCCCCGTAATCATTCCGTATCGTCCACTGGCACNGAGAGAGAGAGAGAGAGAGAGAGAGAGAGAGAGAGACCATCCTTACCAAAATATAATCGTAGGAACAAGCACGGTCGTTCTCTAATTTAAAGTCGGTAAATTTCAGCTCGATGGGTCCCCCGTAATCATTCCGTATCGTCCACTGGCACACCAAGTTCGAGAAATAGTCGTTGGGATAATTTGGTGTAATAAAAGACCCTGTTGGTGCCGTTAAGGTGCCCCCGCAACCATCTGGAACGACCAACCACGTAGAAATAAGAAATGGAACGATATTAAGAGACCTATAAGACCTATAAGAAACAGTTGACGAAACTCAGAAATAAGTCCAGGTTTCAAGATATCGTTGGTAATTTTAAGTGGTTTATATACACATTATGTCCCCACTTTTATTTGATAACCTCGACCTGAAGGCGTGTCTCATACCACGCTGAATGTAATATCCACAAAGCATTGTTGTTTAGTATTCATTGTTTACATTTAATTGATTATTTAAATCATATTATACATTGATATGTATATAACTTAATTTATAAATATGAGTTTTTAAAACATTGTGTTATACGAGTTAGGTGGCATTCATTATTGTTTCTGCTTCAACAAAGAAACAACAACAACAACAACAATAATAATAATAATAATAATAATAAGCATACCTTGGTAGCTTGTCCTAGCACGATCTATATCGAAGCCCGGAGCCGAAGTGGAGCCGTCCGACGTAAACTTGAGATACAGCTGACTGAAGTGTGAGGTAATCTGGCCGGGAAGACCATTGCCACAAAATCTTCCAAGAAGTGGTGAGGTGTCATGTAGACCATTTCTAGAATGTTCATATACATACGAAATGAAGATATATATGGCTTATCTATGTATACTGGAGTACTGTATGGGATTGGTACTACCTTTGAAACATTTTGAAATTATCAAAATATTGTTGACACATGGTTTTTTTGTTGAATAATGTGGAAAGGGAGCAAGGACTTTTCAAGCGATACCCTTACAAGACCGGTACACTTCGACATTTGTATTGTCTGCCGTAAGAGTAGCCTCAACGGGCCGCCGCGCTTAACATGGTTAATTAATTAACTTAATTTTTTGAACAGCAGGGAGAGAACGTGTGGAGTTCGTGTACAAGGGAGAAAAAAATAGCTTCATTTTGTGTTAGGGCCTGTCAAAATGTACCTGTCTAGTCCAGTTTACCGCACAAAAAGGATTTATTAGACTTTGCAAGCAAACGTTACGGAGTTAACGCTATTTTAATTTTTGAAAAACGATTTTGAAAATAGAAAAAAAAAAGATTCCAGGCAGTTTAGCCAAGGCTCCCTTATATCTAACCTTATTTCCAGGTAGTCGTGGTCACATGTTCCGTTTCCGTTCTCCGCCTGCAGAGTGAAGTTGGCCGAGGTAAGCTCTATCTGCCGGTCATCGGCAACGGTTATCGTCCACACGCATGTTGTATTGGCAGGGTAAGGCTCCGGCCACCCGGGGCTGGTAATGGTCCCCGTGTTACTGCTCAAGGCGCCCCCGCAAGTTGAACCACAGTTCGTCCCATAATACCCTGCGTCGCACATGCACGAGTACTCTCGAACACCGTCCACGCATGTTCCGCCATTTTGGCACGGGTTTCCGGCACATTCGTCTCCATCTGTAAACAAAGATTTTGAATTGCCGGTAGATAGGCCTTAATTGGGCCTTAATATATAGAAACGGTAAAATGCAAAGACACTCATGCACGGTGAAGACATGCCATAGACAGTGTGTGGCATATTGAAAAATGAAAGTATTTCCGGTCAAATTTGACCGAAAATAAACCATAACCACGCTGTAGGAAAATAAACCATTTAAATGACTTGTAAACTTAGACGAAACATATCAAAAACGGAATGATACTTACATGACATATTGTACTACTACAATACTAAAATGAACATCAGTATTTAATATTTTAGAAACTACCAGTAAGGGTTAATTTATTGCCCTCTATTACAGTAGATTCGTACAGGTTAGGGTGAGATTGACGTAAGTAGGCCAAACTCTATGACAAGCATACCTGTTTATGCCAAATGAAACACTGTATCACATATAATCAACATGACGCCTATGGTCATAGGTTGTTGTATTAACCCGCATTTAAGTCCAAGGTAGTTTTGCTATGAATTAATCTACCGGTACATATAGTTTACCTACCGGCTTCAGTCGTGGTTTCAGCCACTGTAGTAGTCAAGGGTTCCTCAGTGGTCGTTTCAACATCAGTAGTCGTTGGGTGTTCAGTTGTGGGTGCCGCATCTGTGGTTGTCGGGTAATCGGTTGTGGGTGCAGCGGTGGTCGTCGGACTATCGGTTGTGGGTGCAGCGGTGGTCGTCAGACTATCGGTTGTGGGTGCAGCGGTGGTCGTAGGGTTAACGGTCGTGGGTGCAGCGGTGGTCGTAACTGTTGATGACGCCAAGGTTGTACCTGGTGAATTTTGTGATGGTTGCGAACCACTGCCGCCAGCTGTTTGTATTGAAATAAAAATACATCATTAATCACATTGAAAGACGTAAAAAAATATGAGAGGTGGGTTGTATTTAGGTAAAAGTTTCAGCAAAATTAATGGTGGACTTCAGTGAAAATAAAAACATACAAACGTGTACATATATGATAGATCATTCCACAAAAAAACAAGTAGTATATTTATAAATTCATTACTCCATTCAACACAACAATGCGAAGCGTATACGTTATGATTTGACGAAAACGACAATGACCACGAACGTTTAATTATCGATCATGATTATGAAAGTACTTTTAAGTGACCAAATATATCACTGAAAAAAAAAAAAAGATAAGGTCATTATTGATTTAGCAGTGACATTTTCCAAATGATTAAGTGATCAAACGGTTTGATCTGTCGATCGGTGGCATAACCATGTTGAATGATATTTGGAATATTTATCAAATGCATTTTACGGTTCATTCAAAATTGTTTACAGGACGTTAAAGTCATAATAACTCTTCGTTTTGGCCAAAAATACGATTTTCCTGGAAAAAACGGCAATTTTCCCGTACTTACCAATGGTCAACGACCCCATTCCTGCATTCAAAGTTAATCCAGGGTTTTTTTCCTAAACGTACGGTTTTTTGTTAAAATCTCTTAAGAGATTTTAACTGACGGAGCCCTCTCGTATCGAGCGATAGTTTCTGGTGACCTACTTAAAACCGCGGGAAAAGCAGACAACAACAACACTATATAACAATATTATAAGATTCATAAGATATGTTCGTCTTTTTGCTCAAAATGCATTTATATCTACAATGTGTGCAATTCTGCGCTTTTCGTTATCCGACGCACTGTACAAAAACTCGCAACTTATGTCTGAGGGTTTCCCGCCATGTTATTTTGGTCTCCAATGGACGCGAGAATCCGCGTGACACCTAAACGTCATTGGCAACGGATGCACTTGTCGACCGCGAAAAAAGGGATCTAAAGCCCAAGTGACAAGCACAGATTTTAGTTTTACTACAATAACAGTCGTTTTAGTGGGAAAATGCAATAGAATATATTTCCAGGCGTTGTTTACAATGTATTTCTTGCGGAATTTTGAATCTCAAAGGAAGAGTTATTATATATTGCTTTAATCCCGTAAACAAATAGGCTGGGATTTGACAAATAGGTTCAAAAATTTGTTGATAATTTTTGCTATACCATGTACTTAATTCTTTGAACCAGGAATTTAAAACTTGCACTTGCCAGTGTGTTTTGCATGCGTTTGTGTGTATTTGCAAGCGTGCGTGTACTGGATAATTTGTCAGTACGTATCCAATGACGTACTGGTACTATATGAGAATGAAAAAAATGCCCCAATAGTAATAGTTTAGCTTTCACGTTGACTCTTAATCCTAAAGTTATAATGATATTCATTGTGGCGTGCGTTCAAGTGTGCCTTTAAGCCGACATGCTTAAATGTAGGAAAAGAAAAAAAAATACCTGAACCACTATGACGACACAGTATCGCAAAACTCCGATCATCACACGCCACCATATTAAACTGGCAGGCAGTGGCACTTGAGGTGCAATCCAACGCTACACAGTCCCCACATCTTCCGTTAGAGCACTCGTTAAGCCAAGGCATATATCCGGCGGCTTGTAGATGAGGGGTCTGCCACTGCCAGTATCGGTTTGCTCCACCGCCAGTAGATGGCACTATGTCTCTCAGGGACACGATGTATTGTTGTCTGAAAGTGGCAAGGCTATTGTTTAAAAACATTGTAATGATAAGGACATCGGTATTTCAATAATAATAGATAAGGTAAGCTTGATGCTTTGTCGTCTACTACTGCAATATCCGGAACGAGCATTTTTTGACGGAAAACCATGTGCGTCAGGTAGAATTTGTTCTTGATGGAATCCTCCTTTGTATGGGGAAATGGTGGGATCTAGAAACGTCTTTAAAAAATATTTATAGAAAATAATGCGTGCAGTGAATGTTTGCATTTGTTTTACCAATGAAACGACTTCCATTTTTTCAAAGAGCAATTGGCCCATTGCCCCCCCCCCCAAAAAAAAATAAAAATAAATAAATAAATAAATAAATAAATAAATAAATAAAATAAAATAAAGAGAATGAGCGTCATTCAAGTAACCTCACTGCAATAAGCTATAGACCCCACGGAGTTGGGTCGATCTAAATTGACAGATAGTGTTGATAGAAACATTCAGATAGGCACATCGTATTAGTTGGGTCCATCCATCGCTGCGGGGTCTCTCGCTAAGTGTAAACAGCTTAACTTAATGACACGCCTCCGAGGGGGTAATTAACTTTCTTGTGCCCTCAGCCCAGCTCCTCTTGGAAGCGTGTGTCAGACAATGAAGCCGATTGCACTGACTGCTCTTACCGAGACACCCTGCAGAACTAGACCGAACCAACTAGTACGAGGACTCTTTCTGAATGGGGTCTATGGGAAAGGGATTTAGTGACAGCTGTGGACTGACTCAATGAAGTGTCCACAGTAGGCGTGACTGACAACAGATATTAAAATTATCAATTTGAAACAACCCAGACTCGGATAGACAGTCTGTCTGTAATCATCATCTTGAACATTCTGACTGAACATTCCGGTAGACAATATTACACAGCATGGGTCCACACCTGCTAAAAAGCGTTATGAAGAACAAACAAACAAACAAACAAACAAACAAACAAACAAATCAATCCCGATGAAAACTTTCGTTGGTGAAGGCAATATCAACAAACCAACACTTACTTCAGCCCTGGAACCATCTGTATTCTGTCGTACAGCAGTTGGCGTATCTCATCGGACTCGATCCACGCCATTTTCCATTCGTCCCCGCCGCTGCTACACTCGCTCTCGGCCCCAGCATAATCCTCCGTGTCATCGTGGTCGATGTACCACACAAAATCCTCGAATCCCGGGAGACAGAACATTTCAGCCTCGTCCTCATTGGTCAGGGGATCGGGGGCGCTACACATCGCAGGGGTGTCTGGACTCCCGTTGACTTCAATGTTTGAGAGGACAAACACTGGAAGAGAAACGATGATGAATTAATATACAGTTTAAGGTACACTCTACGCGTAAGAAATATTCCGAAAGTCCTGTTTTTATGCTACTTTTATTTTTAAGCTATAATTATCTTTCCCAATTGAGACTTTCAAAATTATAAACCCTTCTAAGTAAAAATACCTGACGTCGATAAATCCTTCTCAAATGCGCCTCTGATTAAAAAAAAAAAAAAAAAAAAAAAAAAAAAAAAAAAAAAAAAAAACAACGATGCATTAAGTGAATCAGTATCACACGCTAGAAGAATACATGTATGTTGTATGTATATATAATGAGTAAGCATCGATTGTATGAGACAACAGCTTATTACGTGGGGTACATCACATTTTTTCTATATTAGAAAGAAACACAGAATTGGAATATCAGCAAATACTCCCCCCTCCCCTTCAAGCTGGGCTCCCTTAAACAGCTATTTCAATTAAAGGTACTTGTTGTGATGCTTACCCGCCAAAATAACTTTCCTTGTGAGAAAAAAATCTCTGCTCTCCCAAACTATAGTTTTATCCGTGGGATTTATTATTCTGATTCACTTTTATGCTCTATTGTTTTCTTTATCAGATTTGTACAATTTCAATAAATTTATTTAGTACAAAAAGGGTCAAATAAATGTGAACTATGTAATGAAAACATAGAATATATACGGGTTTTTGCGTGTGGTTTTTTTTAAATTCTTGCTTTTATTATTTTAAAAGACCCTTATACGTAGGCCCTATGCACATAGTCATGGTTGCTAACATAACAGAAATATCAAATCTCAAAATGGTCATTTTAAGGCAGAATCAAAATGCTAGGAAAATACGTAAAAAGGTCTTTACAGTATCATCGTCGGACGAGTAATTTTGATTGGGTCCCCGAAGAGATTCGGTTGAATTACTACTTGAACTAGGGATTAATAGTAAATGTTAAACTGTGACCAACATTAAAAAACAACGTATACATATACTGCAATTCAAGATATTAAGATTAATCAGCACAGAATAACACTGAAATATTTTCAAAATGATCGAAAATGAGCCGGGTTTATCGACTCACTTTGCTCTATTATTACTGCCAGTAGAGCAGGGGAAAGTTAACCCAAGTGGCCATTAAGGAATTATATCTCCGTTATTTATCTCCAACATTATGTACTATAGTATTCATTCGTTTACTTCTTATAATGGCATACTAACAACGCTTAGAAAAACACTCAGCCCTCGGGCACATAATGCACTTAATGCATATGTTTTTCTATTATATACAGTATTTGTTCTCACAATACGTATATGCAACACTGTACCCTATTTGATGCATCAAACATGCTTCATGGCATATGAAACTAGTACAGAATTTTTGCTACTTCACCGCTTAGAAAATACCGGTAATGTCTGCTTTTTCAACATCTTTTGTAAGCCCCACGAAAATATGATCCTTAGTTTAGAAATAATATATCAAAACACATACCTGTAAGTAGGACGAAAACTTGCGTCACAGCGCTATCGAAGAAGAAAGTCATTGTCCTTTGAGCTTTCTACACCCGTTTAATTGACAACGCCACGAGAGTGTGGGGGGATATTACAAGGCATACGTTGCCTAAAAATGTCCTCCAGAGAGCGGGTTACCCGCGGGGCTTGATTTCGGCGCTGCTTGCTGTAGTTGAAGTACTGGCTCCGGTCGCCACCGAGTAGCTTTCGACTCGCTCTCGACTAATATTCACGTTACCCTTGGTGGTCACTGGACATTAGGCCATGTATCGGTCAGCTAATCAATACCTGTTGTATTGGTCAGTATTGCCGTGATCACCATAAATATTTCATGTGGATCGATGTTAACTTAAGACTAATTAAGAACGGGCAAACGAAAAAAAAAATCATTTATAAACCATATAGTGTATTAAATTGATGGTCGTTTGTGTTGAAGCGCAGCTCCCAGAAGTGATATAATCTCTTCATTCGAAGCTGCTGGAGATACAAGAAGAATATAAATAATATATACAAAATAGTTGCATTTCACTGCAAAATTGATTAGTGTGCCCAATGCTAACAGTATGGTATATTAAAGGCGATTGAAATTTTCATAGGTATTACACTTGCCATAGGTATTACACTTGCACTGAATATTTTCTACGTCTACGCTAGGTTTGTATTGTTTATGACGAACTCAAATGTCTATGTGTGTATTCCATGTGGCAATACATCAGCAGCCTGTGACTCGAGAGTGGTCACGAGACACTGCACCAACACGTCAGGCATCGATAGCACCATTTATTCGTGTGGACACACCAGACGACTAAAATACCAAGACATTAAATATTTATATATTTATTGAATTGTGTAACCGGAGTTTCTTGTGCCTCGATTAATAGAGATATGGAACTGTTGTCTAATGCTATAACGCACAACAAAAGTGAGGTAAATAAATCAATAAACACTTTCTGGCAAATCTAGTATTTGCTTCAATGTATAGACCCGTGTATTTGTTGTCAAAGCTATATTTAATTATTTTTGATACAAATCAATCCAGAAAGTATTTCTTTATTTCCCTTACAACAGGTACATGACAGATTAGATCACATCGCGGGATGTCTGTATTGAAAGAGGACTTTAGGCGTTTCAATTATTTCTATAAAGCTGTTATTTTATTTTATTTCATTTTATTTTATTTTATTTTATTTTATTTTATTTTATTTTATTTTATTTTATTTTTGTCAGCGCACTGTTTGATGCACATGTAGTCTGTGTGATTTTACACAATTAATATTTTGTTGCTCTTTTGATTTTCATTTTTTTATTTCTGTGTGTATGTGTGTGAGTGTGTATGCGCGCGCGCGCACGTGTGTGTGTGAGAGAGAACACGTGTATATTTTTACCAGTGTACCGTACAGTATTCCGTGAAATTCACCACACTTTTATAATAAAATGGTATTACCATGCATGGATAACATTATTCAAGCTCATTAGCTCATTAAGTCATTTTGTTTACAGCAGTCTTAAACAATAAAAAAATCTCATAATCGGACTGCCTCCTATTCATTAGCCTCCTAATATCACACTAAAGTTTAGGAATAGCGACGTCTGTCGATAAGTCTAGTGTCGAATTATCGGGAAATCGTGCAGATGACAGTGGAATATTTCCAAGCCCAAGGAGCTAAAGTGTGGATAATTGTATTAAATCATGATACGGTGTTAACCACAGAAATATCAAGCAGAAAGTCAATAAAACTTAATTCAGTATACCACAAGCTGTGATTTTCCGTGGCGCTGTCAAATATATACCCTGAATACATTTTTCAAAATGCTAAAATGCTTGACAAACTGAAATTTATTCTTATTAAACTCTCGCGTTTATAGACATTTGTCACGTATACGGTGGTCTTAATGAGAAAACTAGATCGATTCCTATACTTGATATCAGCAGTAACGGTTCATTTCACAATGGTGACGATATCGAATACTTAATTAATACTCTAATTCATATTTAATGCAGTTTTGAATTGTATGACGTTGACTTCTGAGAGAGAGAGAGAGAGAGAGAGAGAGAGAGAGAGTGTAGCAGCTTTCATTTCGATGGGCAGGATACACTTGACAATTTGTCTATTTATCAACTTTCTTATACCCCTTTACACTGGACGGTGTCCTTTCTGCGTCCTTTCTGCGACCATGAAATTTGGCATAGCGGTGGTCTTAATAAGGAGGCACAAGCATCGATTTTGTATCAGAATGAATGCTCAATGATCTGCCAGTTGTCGGCCGTAAAGTATTATAATTTTTTAACTCTCAAATGGGGCCGTACTGCTGGACGCAGAAAGGACGCCGTCCAGTGTAAAGGGGGCTTAACTCTTTTCATCTGAGTTTTCGTTTTACGCACACATCTAGCTTTATGTCTTCTACGCGTTACATTTCCGTTTCACCACAAATGAAATTGCAGTCTGACTTGAGACAAATATCGGTTTCCGATGAAATTCATTTTGACAGATTTAATCCAAATTGATTTTTTTTACCATAACGCAGAATTGATGCACAAATGCTAGTTATATAACCAGATTTACGAAACAGAACACCTATTCAAGACATCGCGGTAATAAAGGAAGTCCGGTCATGACCCCATTGATTGACTCGGTTCATGTATTGATTCCTCGCGGTCTGCCACCTTCAATATAAAGTGCATTGCGTCACTATTTATTTCAAAGTCAATGACACTTTCTCCATGCACTGACCTCGTGCCTGTAATCAGTCACAATATATCAATATATATCGAACAGGAATACTTATCCATTCGGTTTAATCACCGAACCCTTGTATCAACATGGAGGGCCTAATGGGGGGGGGGGTGGCCGGGGTGACCTTGAGAGGCAGATAATAATAATTCTCAAGAATCAACTGATTTTTCTAAAGGCAAGGGCTTACCTGTGCACACATTTTAACATGTGAGCGGTTTTTAGGCGTCCAGGTTCTGTTTAGCCCGTACGGTATGAACCAGGACTTTATCAACGTCCTTGAATGTATGACTCTCACTCTTATACCTCTTGGTCGTCTTTACATAAGCTTGACCAAGTTAACTCAGTTTTTCCGAGGGATGCGTGTATAGGGACGAAAAGAAACCCACAGACCAATGCGGTATTAAAAGAATGCTTGTTGCTAGAATATAATGTATTATAAGGCAAGTTAATTGAAATGTCTATTTGTACACATGTAATTGGTCCGATTATTGATTGAAAATACAATGTCAAAGGTTAAGTAATACCGTGACTTTTTTTATCCGATAGATCAATAAGAGTGCAGTTTTTTATGCTATGTTTTATGCAATCCGTAATGTTTGAGGCAAAAGGTTGAAAAAGAAAGGAAAAGAAACAGCAACTGAAAACCAGGCATTTTCAATTCACATACTAAAAGCTTTTTTTAGAAATATTAATTAAACAAAAAGTATACCGGGGTGGAAAAGCAGCCACGGAAGATTTTATACTGTGTATTTTATGTTCTCTAATAAATATATCCCCACCTAAAAAAGCGTTGCCCAGTCCTATATGCCACAATTAGTTTTATTGCAACATAAAGTATAATCCGACCACATTGAGCTTCTTTAGTCAATAGTCCTAGATATCCGGACAGACAATCTAAGAAATACATGCTTGTGGGACTACTTTTAAAATATTCTTATATGCGCTGTCTAATTTCTATGTATTTCATTTTATTCCATCTCATTTTAACTTATCCATTTTAGTCATTTTTTCATTTATCTTTTAAAGGTTAAATAAAAAAAATATATTGGCTACATCATCATAAAAAAAAAAAAAAAAAAAAAAAAAAAAAAAAAAAAAAAAAAAAAAAAAAACCTTCGATGTGTTTGTCATTGCATATGCCAAACTTGTCCAAGAAACTGTATGGTTCAGAGTTCTATATTTGAATGCTAGCATCAAGTACGACCCATTTCTGCCAACAGTGTCTATAAATGTTTATGCATTGTTATAGGAGATATTAACATTTTTTTTATCTCAACTAAGGCATTTCCATGTTCTAGTTATAATGTTTTGTGTCGTCAAAGTTATTTTCCCAGTAACGTTTCACGTAATTCAATAGTTCTCAATAATCTACTAGCGTTTCGTCGGTTCTGTTCTACTTCTCTCAATATTAAGTTTGATACCCGTCTTAATTATTGACAGACGAAACAAAATAGAAGATATTCGGTTATAATTGTAATTGTCTGGTTTAAAAATACTGCAGGCTGTACCGCTTTTGAATTAATAAAACAGACTATTTTATTCATTGAAACAATGTTGTTTGAGGAAAAAAAAAACACTTACCAGCGCGATGTATACCGGAACAGCTGTAGAGTCAGCGAGAGAGGTGTCAGTGTATTATTTGACATACATACCGAGAGCAAATACTCGCATTTCACCGTTAAAACCCAATAAAGCGCATGTGTCGCCACGGTACTCATAGCATCTGTAAGTATGTATAACTCATAACGAAGTTATATTCACCATTCTGCTAATCAACCACCACTATTTCGCATATCTTACCATATGTCAAATGAATAGTTAGCTATATGGTACCTTACCCTGAAGGTCAGGGCAATTTAAAGCTAGCTTGCTAAGTACAGTATACCTTTTCATGTGTTAGCTTTACAGTGTTGATGTGGGTTATATATGAAATCAAGATTGAACTGGCAATACCGACATCTGGAACCAGGGACGGATTGAGGCTGTCATTTGGGTCTTCCCGAAGACGGTCAGATATTCAAGTTTACATTGACGGGTATCTATTTTTTTTTTTCTGTCAGAAGACGATCAAAAATGGAAGATGGATCAACAAAGATAACTTGGAAGACTGTCAGAAAATATCTCTGGTTTAACCCCTGAGAACCTAGGGTAATGGTGCCTCTGTATACCTAAAAAACGAGCATTTGTTATGACTACGGGTAATTGGCATAAACAATTTGCACCAAGAGGAGCAATAGAATGGTACGTTTGAATCATGGCCCAATGAGCAAAAAGCACACGATTATAATTTGAATCTGAAAGGGAAATTAAATCTTGAATTTAAACCGTTAGCATAATTCGACGGAGAATTAGTACACATTGGGTAAATGAATGAAGAAGTGAACTTTAAAGATTGTCTTTGAAGTTAATGCAGTGTAATTATTACATGTAAAAAAATAATTAACACTTAACACATAAAGCAGGAAGGGCATTTCCCAAAAACTGGCGGTACTTACATCTTATTAGCAGTGTATTCGTGCTTCAGGGCCGATGTTCATTCCAGAAATGTCAAGGAGAAAGCGATCAGTGGTTTGCTTGGAAAAATCTTTAAAATAACGCCATTCTCGTTGTTAAGAAGTGATTTGTCAAAAATGTTTAGGACATTAAGCGTTTTTTTTTTTTTTTTTTTTTTTTTTTTTTTGCGGCTTTTGGCTGCACAGGAAACCAGTGTGACAGGAATGCAAGTTCGCTAGGAACCGTATACCGTTCCCATTCCTTTGTACAGATGACATTCGTCCCATATACTAACCCCAATACTCCCACTAGCCCCAACCTGTAATTATCATATCTGACCCGGACTTCCATTTCCAGGACAACCATTCCTGCCACACTGATAGAACTTTATGTTTTATTTAACTTTGGGGAAAAATGAAGAGGAAAAGAAGTGGACTGAATATCTTTGGAAGTCCTTTGACTTTGCTTCCGAATAAAAATGCTTTGATGATGTATACATGAATTCTAGTCAGAACTACTTTTTTCTTTATTCGTCAAAAGTTCAAGGCGGCCAAGGGTGTAATTTCTATCAGCAATGTGATATATTATGCAATGCCTTTTGTAACACGATCGAAAACACGGGCAAATCGTGATCCCGACATGATGCTGCTTTGGGAACAAGGAGACAAATGTGTGTGTGTTTGTGTGTGTGTTTGTGTGTGTTGGGGTAGCTCCTTCAGCAAAAGACAGTGTAGTTCATTGCTTAACTGCAGTGAACGATTGCCATTGCGAACATCTTGTTCCTGATACGAGGATTGATTTTTTGACAATTTCCCTCTACTGGATCTGATTGTTCAACAATTATTGAAGCCTATTCACGACGGAAATTACGTTAGGGAAATTATATTAGCGTTAAGTTCTTTGATGCTGTATTCCGATTATATTCATATAACTGTGATCCTAGATGTAATCTCACAGGCAACAAATGGGTTAAAATGTTCTCTTTTCTGTTGCCAAACCTTGTTACATCACCACATACAATATTCTATCAACCAAGGCATCACGTAATTGAAGTTGGACTTAACGATAATAAGAAAGGTTTATGCCATGGGCAATTAGATGACAATATCATTCAGAGACGATAGGCTTTGAAAGGAGAAGAGATCAGTAGACGATCTTTCATTGAGAAGCCTCTGAGATAGCCTTAAACAAGGCATGCAGAACTTAAAAAAAAAAAAAAAAAAAAAAAAAAAAAAAAAAAAAAAAAAAAGTGCGATAGTTAATTCGCTAGAAATATGAGTGACTTTTAAGTGATAATTAAGGATGAAAACTTTTTCACCAGTACTCCTGGCGACATTCCAAATGAATTTCGTGGAAATTTCTTTTTGTTCGCACCATTTATTCGGAATCCAATTTAAATCCTATCTGATATTTTCTGAGTATTGAACAATGGCCTAATGATTTTACAATTAGGACGTACATAGACTGTTTTAAGGATTAAAAACAATTTCGATTGAACGTCCCTCTAATATTCGTCAAAACCCAAAATCTTGGCATTTTTCGATGTAGGATAAATATGTAGTAGCTCTCAGAACTAAAAAAAAATTCTCTCTGAAACAGTTGCCGTCCATTTCTTGTTATAAACCAGACGCAGCATTTCATTTAGCTGAGCTGCTACTGGCTTGTATGGTCAAAGTCGGCTACAATATATTTGGTTTACAGTTCAGATCATATACCTGTCCAAGCGACATTACTGTAATACGCCCCAGGGTTTACATGCATTTTCTGCTGTTATACTATATATGGAAGAGAGAAAGCGCCATTTTTATGACCTGGAGATATATGTATAGGCATGATCAGTTATTTGGAAGCTTTGTATCTATTCTTTTTATTTATTTATTTATTTATTTACTTTTCATACACCAGTTTCTATTTGAAATAATTAGCCTATCTTCTGGAGTAGGAATGGAGTATGGTTTATGTAGCGGACCACGAGTAAATGAAGAAACACCATTGGATAAGACTGCCGTTTATTCACGCAGTGTGAACAGAACTGCACAGAATCTGAACAGAAACTGAACAAAAACTGGACAAAAACTGAACAGAAACTGGACAAAAACTGGTTAAAACTATAAAAAGAAAAGAAAAAGAAAAAATAATAATAACAATACAGTGAAATAAAGATAAATAAACTAGATATACTAAACAACTTAATTCATGTGATCTTTACATGCGTGTAAGTTTTCACTAATTATTTTTTATTTAATTTTAAAACACTCACACTAAAACAATATCCAGACTCGCTTTCTCCGCTGCCAACTGGCTGCTCAGATACGGCCATAACAATCTGAGCTGGTACTGAAATTTTATTTGATAACATAAATATACATGTGCGTGTTGGTCATGAAAATGCCACACCCATACTAAACAGACTTTAATAAACACGATGCTCATAACTTATGTTACTGATTTAACTTAACTTATGTAAACTTTTGTAGACTACACAAAATGCCTCTATATAAGTGAATTACACTTTATTAAACACATAAATTTTACACAATCTACACGTAATATCGTAACATACCTCCACTCTGCCAGTAAGTTATAAATGACCGCGCAGAGCACATTGGCTTTTATACAGTTGATCACATGACTAAATGAATAGATGTTACTCAACTGAGCACTGTTCTATTTTCTTCTCTAACACAATATAAATAAACATAAGAACAGCGTGGAAATATAAAATGAAAATGATAACGTCTATAATTTCTGCCGTGTCGGCAACAGTTTAAGTGCGTCTGAAGTCGTAATAAGAAAATAATGAACATATCTTCAATAATAACACGATTAATACCAATGATTTAATGAGGTTTTTCTGGCTATTTATTCCTCGCGTAATTGAAGAACACGTTGGCTTATTTCCCAGGGAAAAGATAACAATTACTGTCTCAATCTCGTCTAAGTTCCCATACAAATCTTCTAAATAAGAGATAATTAGAGGTTAGTTGACGTGCAGTCTCTCCTCTGCGATTCTCTTCATGGTGCTTGGTATGTGACAATTCCATGGAGTTCATACAGTGTAGCTTAATTCTGATTATCCGCGGAATTGTTGGAATTAAGCAGATTTCGACGAGGCCAGGAAGAGATTTCAGCTGAGATAATGTTTGTATCATTACGTGCGTCTTGAATTACGCCGCAACAGTACCTGTGATTTGTGATTTTTTGTTCATGACCAGATTCTAGCTTTATATCAGCATTTAATATTTCCATATTGTTAACTCTGTTATTATCCGAGATATGTTTTAGTGTGGTATGTATTTCATTTGTATGGATACATATAGCATGTTGGTGTGCATAAAATTTCATTCTAACAGTTAACAGCATGTCTTGCTTTTCACATAAAATGATGTAGAAAATACGATATTTAGAGTTAAAACACATTTAATTTACTGAAAGAGCGACGAAAGACACTGACAAGGAAATAAATTCCATTTGGAACCATTATGCTTTATTGACATTCACCATCATTAACAAAATAATGATCAAGGACAAAGACAGTATATTTACATAAATAACTAGGTGAAGAGTACATGCTGTCACATGAATATAAAGGTGGCTTGGTCTGCCGAAAAAAAATAAGCTGATGAGGTTTGGTATTACCACTGTAATGACTTATTTGTTACAGAAAGAACTGGTTTATACAATTTACGTGGATTTTCATATGTAGTCAAGAGAAAATATAAAAGAAAACATTCTAACTTCCGAATGTGTCACCTAGCTATTACTTTATTCTCTTTTCACTCTGTGATTTAGTTATCGCAATGCCTCCAACTTTCAGAGTACCCCCCCCTCTCCCGAGGAAAAAAGAAAAAAAGACACTTGCCACTGAAGGGGTACGGCGGACATACGGGATGCAGAGACACTGCAGAGGCGCGGACACTACATGCGTGCGGACACTACATGTGTGCGGACACTACATGTGTGCGGATACTACATTGGGAATACATCAGTTGTATGCATGTGTATTACGGCTGCATTGCCTACATTTACATGTTAACTACTGCCAGCATCAACACAATCCATTGCCTGAAGTCAGTTTGAGAAAAAACCTGGAATTAAAACGATGTGGATGTTCATTTTTGATAATAATAATAATAATAATAATAATAATAATAATAACCTTTCCTTGGTAGCTTGTTCAAGCTAGAGCCTTTTTGTTAGCAAAACTGCAGTCAGACAGTGCTTTATGAATGTAATCCAATTTGATGCTCGGTGATGCAATATCTATTAGACAACCCTTTAAATTTGTTTGGATGAGAAATGACTCAGAAACGAATGAACCCCTTGTGTATTGTAAGGTATAATACCATGACACTAATTGGTTACGTTATAATTCCTCGGTGACTCACGGAGTCATTGTTTTCAGTGAACTGTAAGATCATCTTCAGTGGTACTGATCTTTGGAGACTGGAAATTGCCAAATGACCCGATACGTAAGATGTAACGAGCCATTAATCATGTTGTTATGTACGCACCAGTATTCTAATTGAGCATGATGTACTTAACGACTTAAAAAGCACCATGGTTTTGTTTTAGATATGGTACATGGTTTGTATTATAATAAACTGTGTATCGTATGCTGCCTGTGCAGGTTTCCTAGCTAGAGGACTGACATTCCGGTCACACAGGCCCTCTACATGCTCTCTAAAGCCGGTGCGACAGGAATGAAAGTCCGGGCTCCCATGTAATTGATACAGGTTAGGGTTAGTTGGAGTATTGGGGTTAGCATAAAGGACGAATGTCACCTGTGCTAAGTAATGGGAAGCGGACTACGGTTCCTAGTGGACTTCCTTTGCTGCAACACTGGGGTCATCATGTTGTTGTAATAACCATACCCTCTACCAGGGCCACAGATTGATTTTTCACTAGACATTAAGATATATGTCTCTGATTAAATAGATGTTTTTGGCATAGATGGTTAATCTCTGTACTGTCGTCTAAGCAGAAATGTCCACACAATAATTACTGCAGCCCTGGTAGGGGATATAATACCCACATGTATTGCTAAATCACATATCACTGGAAGTGATCTCAAGTGTACTATACACGCAAGTCATGTTAGATATGGTATCTGGAACATAAAGCATTGTTTATAACAGTTTACTCCTGTCAAGCGGCCATTTGTAAATATTGGTAAAAAGCACGTGGAACTGGGGGTGGGACAACCTTTTTGACCAAGAGTGCATGTAAAAACTATAATTTCCAAGACACTGCTCTTTGGACTACCGCGATGAGTCTTTTGACTTCACAGCCGGCTAGATTTCATAGCACGTCCATTGATAAAAAATGGCACCGTCTCATGATGTGTTGCGGATGTATCGTCTAACAGGGCCACAGGGTGATTTCTTTCATTGGATTTTCACCGATTTTTTCCCTGGCTAATTGTGATCACGTTTCTGTCTTGCGAGACTTAAAATTTTGCACAGAACTCCAGAAACCACGTCGTCATCAAGTTGATCTCAAATTGGTATTTTTATTTTATTTTATAAACAGTAAAAGCTTTCAGATCAATCTCAAAAACGACAGCTTGAATTATTAAGTTTATAATGAGAGATAAGGAGAGCAAGGTTTGAAAACTGTCCAAAGATATCGTAAGTGAAAATGATGAATAAAGACATATTTATTTAGATATTTAGTCTGGATGGACCTTGGATGATATGATTCACAGAAAAAAGAAACATAACCTAGCAAGCTGCCTGACTAGTCTTAGACTTAAGTCAATAAAAAATTTAACGTTTTCGGATAGTGATGCAGCTGCGCAGGTATGCTTTGAGATTATCTCCAAATTTAACTACGCTATATGGCTTTAAGTCCCTTTTACAAGTTATTTACCAGATGGCTTCTAATTGTTAAATTTATTATTTAGTCGTTTCGAAGTAAGTAGCTTTTAAGTTTCTCCCTTTCATAATAGGCATATATTTTAATAATCTAATAAAAAATAAGATATTTTAAAGTTGTCATAAAACATGCTGGTACAGCTGGAACATAAAAGATAAATCGCTCGATGAGAAAAAGGGCTTTATGTTTTCACAACGTTTGTGTACCCTCATGCTGCTTTTTTATGGACTTGCACCAGATTATCTTCGTAAACCTGTATCTCAGTACTTACCATATCGCATCGCATTAAAACCTCGATGTGCAAGGCTTAAAACATTTGGAGAAAAATATTTTGAATACTAGGCCCCGTGTGAAAGGAAAGAGTTACCATCACAACTAAAGAATATAAGCTCAGAAGATATTTTTTAAAAAGCTCTAAAAATCTATATTTTTAAGTTTTATAATTGACCATTCCATATTTTACAAATCATTATAATGGGACATTTTCTCTTTACTTTTAATACCATTACTATTTAATATAAACAATCCTTATTATTTTTATTACTTTATTCGATCAGTTTCGGTGGAGTGTTCGATCCCTCATATTATTTTAGGAGATGTGGAATAAAACAAAGAAAAAGGACATAAATGAGATATTTACACTAAAGATCTCGATTGGCTTTCTCCGTTCCCAAAGATTACTGTTATCCCCCAAAGGCCAAAGTCAGATATACTTATTGAGTTAGAGGTTCAAAAAGAAAAAATCCCTCGTTTGGAAAGATTGAAAACCACAGTACATCAATTTCTCAAAGCAAGTTGAGCACATAATGGCCAACGTGTTCTCAAGAGTGAATCAGTCAATCGCTGGGGTTTTGAGAAGGAAGAGATATGATCAATTAGTCAACTCTGCGCGCTTCCGATCACCTTAAAGTATTTCACTGTACGTAAGAGTGGGGGAAAATGGTGGATTTTTACTAGTGATTTCCACTGATATAATATCACCATTAGTTGCGCTGGATAGCGTTGAAAGTCTGTCACCACGGTGCATCAGGTACGCCGCTGTTAGCCTATATAACACATCAGGTACGCCGCTGTTAGCCTATATAACACATCAGGTGAACTCACGCAACATTTCGATCTCATGCTCACGAAGGGCGGACGAGTCGGTATTAAATAATCGTGTGACGTTATTAGGCTGGTATTTTTCCAGAGCCAAGTGATTTGATTTATCAGATTCAGGGACGGACTTGACGACAGAGGTGCTAAATCGAGCTAACAAAGTAATAGCTTTCACATCGGGGAAGAGATGATAATTTACACCCCGCGTGTAAACAGATGCTGTCACATTTGCCGCACAACCCCCTTTACCATGGACAGCGTAATTTCCGCGTCCTTTGTGCGACCATGAAACTGGAACGCTGTGGTCGTAGAAATTAGGCACAAGAATCGCTTTTGTTGCAGAATGAATGCTCAATGATCGGCCAGCTGTCAGCAAGTAAAATAGTATTTTTATTCACTCTCAAACGTACTGCAGGACGCAGTGAGGACGCCTCCAGTATAAAGGGGGCTTTGGCGCGCAGCACTGACGTATGAGAAAAAGTTACCCAAACACTACCCTCTACCAGGGCCACAGATTGATTTTTCACAAGATATTCACAGATATGTCCTAAGATAAATAGGGGGCTTCTCGATAGTCCGAAGGTTCTTTGGTCCGAAGGTTCATTGGTCCGAAAAGTGATAACATTTTTATCGATTTTTTAATCAAGGGTTCATTGGTCCGAATGTTCTATAGTGAATAGTATACTATCTCACTGCATTTTGTAATTTTCCCTATAATATCTTCCACTCTGTTAGACGGTACCCAAACCCACGGGACTCGTTGAATTTACGTCGTATACGTCTCGAGTACACAGGCGCACGTTGGTGCACGTTGGCATGCACAGAGGGAGATTAAATGTTTTGAGCATGTTCAAAAACAATTTAATTGGTATTCTGCCTCACACATTCATTTTCACATGTCGGTAAAAGGGTAATTCCATACGCTCCAAGCCAGCTGTAAGTATAATGATTTCACATACGATACCCAAACGCACCTATTAACGCTAGCATGACAGAGCCTTAAGAAGTGGCAGAACTGGCATCAATGGAGTTTTGGTAACCATACTACAATCATATGATTTTACATCCAGGGCGGTAGTTAATTGGCTTCAGAAGACATTTTTGGCAGAGCCTTCTCATATACTTCTAGACCAGAATTTAGGATGAATACTTAGTACATGCACACGCAGTTCACAAATATAAAATACCTATGTTGGTCCTCAACAGTAATAACTCAAGGTTTGTTTCTAACTTCAAATTGTGTAACTTCGTAACCATATGAACCAGACCTTGGTTGAAGTCCAGCCTTTTGGAATCAAGGCTGAAAGTGTTTGTTTTCAATTTAATAACCTAAAAAAATTAGGATTGGTGTTAGAAAATTTCGCTTTCAGATTTATACAATTAACTTTGCATTCTGTAACACTTAAACATGAAAACAGCAGGTGGTGCTACATGTAGGAGCGTGACCATCTTTTTAACGCTCCAAGTTGTTGATCAATAAAAGCTTATTTCAACAGCTATTCATTTCACATCATCATTTTATTGCGTATTTGTTATATACTTAAGCGGCTCTAATCAAGTGTAGAGACAATGTTTTGCAATAAATGTTAATAATAATTTTTAATAACCCTTAATTGTTTCTGACAATTTTTATAGTGCTATGTCATTGCAATTATACATTGCAATAACGACCTATTCTGGTAGATAATAAAGGTTATATATACAACTAATAGAACATATTTGAATATAGACAACCATGACAGGTGCCATGAACTATAAAACAGTTTTAAGTCACATGTAAACTTCGGTGATTTTTTCATTGTGTCTTTGGTAATGGCGATAAAAATATAAATCTTTGTCACACGATTGATTCCGCCGAGAAAAGCCATTAATGTCCCTTGAGGTACACTAGGGATGAGAATTGACGCACAGATCGACAACATTTATTGTCTCTTTAAAACAATATATTTTTTCTTCCACAAATAAATTTGTGCAATTTATGTTATATACGGTATAACCATTTTATGACATATGTGAGCATAGATTAATTTGAGCAATCGGCCACGTGTGTATTTCACAAAAACACAAATAGCCCATTGCTTTTTTATTTCTTTATTTATTTTATTTTATTTTATTTTATTTTATTTTATTTTATTTTATTTATTTATTATTGTTATTTTTTCCAAGGGAAGGTACAAGTTTTCTGGGTTTGGAGCAATGTACTATTTTGCTGCCAAACTGCTATCGGATGAAGATTTCCTGAAGACACAAACATACCCCATGTCGATATTTCCTTCAGAACGTTATATCCCACAAAACAGAATTGTTACCCGTGTTGAAGGCTTGTCGCGCCGTCTACAGGAGATAATTGCAGTACGCGGTACAACGCACACGCTGTTAGGCACGTGATCTTTAACGAGCACACCCTAATGCTCATTGTGTGTGAATTTTGCGACATGTGATGGCGTTTTTTCAATTTTATAGACATTTCTTTACATCTGTAGAAGTCTCAGTGAAACAGTGGATTTGAGGGTGTACCTCTTATAATTTTTACTAAATGGTATAAAATATGTATATTTTCACCATTATTTTGTTTTCTTGTAACCATTAATCATGTTAGACACGGAATATGTAATAAAAAGCACTAGTCCTAACAATTTACAGCTGTGAGGTGATCATTTGTAAATGAAAGTACATGGAAATAGGGGGTGGGACCAATGTTGTAAACTCAATTAAACACCACCGGCCATTTTTCTTAATATGAAATGAATGCGACGTCAATTTCTTTTATGCACAGTGCATGCCTTAATCGTCAAATGCTCGGACGATGGATATGATTTTACATGACCAGCGAGTCATTAAGAAGTAATCGTTTTGATTAAAATGAGACAACCACCCCCCCCTCCCCCAAGCCACGTGCAGAGACGGATAGAACGATGGACTATGGGTCAGAGAAAGATATTTTTCCTCAAGGAAAATTAGCTTTGGTGCGTAAATCCAGGATTGGTAACCTTTAATAACACTACAGAGAATGTCATTACTTTTCAATTACTGTGATGTTAGATATGCCATGGACTAAACACAAAATAATGAGGATGTACTAAATAATTTAAAATTAACTAAGTTGTTATTGCACACCGTCAACAAAAGACAATTATCTTATATCGGTTACATCAGGAGAAAAGATCATTTGCAGCAGTTGTTAATAGAAGGAATTTAAGTTCAATGAGAAACAATGGAATACGAAGAAAGGCATGAATGGACAACATAAAAGAATAGGCCGATAAAATGGTGCAAGATGGAAAGACATGGCGATCCATGACAGCCAAACTGCTGACAGTGAATGGCACCCAATGATGATGAGGATTTATTCAGGATTACTGGGACACGATTGAAGCGCGTTTATTTTAATAAACATTAAAATTTTAACATTAAAATGTTAATCTGCTCTCGGGTTTTGGATCCTTGTTCTTAATTTCCTGCATCATTTCCTGTATTATAATGTATTCCTTGATAAAATTAACCTGACTGATAATGACAATAATCCACTAAAACCTCATTGCACGAGATAAAATGCAAGTTGGGTCAAGAAGATTACATGTATGTGAACAAGGTTGTATGAGGTGTATCTCTTCAGAACTCATTCATAACTCTTGCTACACAGCTATGCAGGGTTTTTAAGCAAATTGTCTCGTCAAGTTCTTTTAAGTTTGACCTTTTAGTTTGGTTTATACTTTCATGCCATTTTATTGTCTAAATAACGGAAAATCTCAAGAGCGGTTTTAACAGGGATGGTTGTCCTTGGGATAGTAACCCGTTGAGACCCCTCAGAGTACTAATACTACCGGTGTGACAGGAATAGTAGTCCGCTAAGAACCGTAGCCCGTTTCCCATTACTTTGCACAGGTGGCATTCGTCCCATATACTAACCCTAAACCTCTGACTAACTCGAACCTGTACTTACCATATGGGACCCCAAACTTACATTCCTAGGACAACAATTTTTGTCAGACCGGGTTGTCATGTGGTAAACTTTGGTCAGGGATAGCCGGAAGTACCGGGTTCAGTACATGGGGCAAATGCCACCTATACAAATTGTGGATAACGGAGTGCGTTTCTAAATTAGGACACTACCATTCTTGTCACAACGGCGATCTTTCCCTTCTCACTGTAGGTTCCAGCAAAGGTCAACGTTTATGGTGTAGAATCTGACGCGTTTATTCCTTCTGGATATTCCTTTAAGTTAGCATATTTTCACTCAGTTTGCACAGAATAACACTCGAAAGGGACTTATGTTCCACAGTTGGCTATTAATGTCATTCTGCAGTATTTTATACGTTGAATTAGCAGACATTGGCGTCACTAACAGGTGGTATCCTGTCCCTGTAAACTGATTACTTAGCACGTCTTGTTTTCTGCTATTGTGGAATTGCCAAAATCAATCCATGCTAATTTCTGGCTAAGTCTCTTCTGGATTGACCATGCACAAAGGTCTAAGTTCAAGTATCAATGGTGGTCTGACTATTATTGATGTTCCAGCTTATCCCGACTTTGAAAAAGCCGTAATTGAAGGCCTTTCAGAAACTCTGTATTTGCTGCCACATATGCAGTAGTAGACCACCGCAATCAATTTTGAGTTAATAGATTAAAACAACTTAGCTTTGTTTATAAGCACAGTTATGCCCTGGAGGCGGTTGGTAGAATCTTTAAAACAAGGAGCAATAGAATGAAATAATTGTTTTTCTTTTTTTTTCACATAGAAAAAATCTCAATGGCTTACATATGTATGACCTTTTGTTGTGCTGGACCGAATTTGTCTTTACGCTGAAAATAGAACACAATATTAAAAAGTGTAGCTCGTACAGAATACATACATTTGGGTTTGGTGAAAACTGTATTCAGAAGGCCGAATCTTAAAATCTAACTGCGTTATAAAGTTTCATGGCTTTCAAACACTACCTTTAATTTTTTTATAGTCAATACTTTTGACAAGTGGTGTGGTTTCCCTGGGGTGAGTCTTTTAAGACACTTAATAAATGACTCCTCTACTCCATGCGTTAAGTAGTAATGTAGTCCCTCCTAACCCCCAACACCGTCCCAACCCCCAAAGCACCATATAAAAAAAAACAGTTCTGACTATCTGTTCAATTAAATAGAGTTCATTTTTAATCCACATTCCCACGCTCTTTAAGTATTCCTTCAAAATACATGCGTTTCAGACGCCGCGACTAGTCTACCTGATGAAACTGACCTCAAACTGAATGCTTTTGAAGATCGTGCCCGTCCGTGTGGAAGCTGTAAAACTGCTGTAGGCCAGTTATACACTCGGTGTGACCTCTAGTTAAAGAAATCAGTTTGAGTACAACTCAGGCTGTGAGAAGGTACGGCTTAAAGGTGCGCAACGTGAGGTTTTCCAGAGAAAATGTCATACTTTCGGATTTTCTTGGGGTAAATGGAAATTTGTACCCCGACTATTTGAGATTTGATATTCCCATCCAAACCCTCATCTTGGCTCTGTAAATATGCATAATAATGGGCCTTTCAGCGGTTCTTAAGTGTGTTTTTTCAAATTCGCATGTCACTGCCACTCCAGCACTGACATCCGGGTTACGTGCAATTCAAATACTTGACAGATGGCTAGAGCCGACAGGAGGTGATAAATTAGATTATGTTGGCGACATGAATTCATGACATTTATCTATATAAAATAACACTTGTCCAAAGATATCTTCAACAAGAAATAGTTTATGTACTTTAAATTGAAAGAAAAATCACATGTGTTTGGAATCTTACACTCTGTCCCTTCAGCTCATTACTTATTGAAAAAGAATTACTAGGATAAAAATCCAATTCTGCCTGCCCCCCCCCCCCCCCCCCGTGTAAAAAAGATTAAAGTAAGTCCTTCGTAGTACATAGCGTGTACATAAAAATCTACGGGGGTTTCGAGTGAAATCTATATATATCCCTCGTTGACACTTCATTACATTCTTCCGAGATGTTTTTGACTTGATTACTGAGGGTGAGCTGAGATAAAGGATACAATTTTCGTTAATCTTTTCGGTCTGAGGCGATCACAGGCGGCGGTTGGGTCGATATCCAGTAAAAAAATAGCCCATGGGTTTACTGTTTAATAATTGTTTTGGGTCACAATTGCACCGACACCTTGCATTTGAGTGTTCGGAGGCTAATCTATTTCTCCCAGCTTGTCTGCAAAAAAAGTCAAAATAGACTGAAAGTCTTTCAGTCGATTTTCAAAGCGAGCGAGCGAGCGAGAGAGAGAGAGAGAGAGAGAGAGAGAGAGAGAGAAAGAGAGAGAACGAAAAAGGAATGTATGTCACAAAAACCAAGCAAATTTCATAGTGCTCTACAGGGATATCTGTGTACTATACTCGTTCACCACATTCATCAATTTTTCCTGAGCGACATTGTTTCACACTCTATCCCAATAAGCCTGATCCAACTCACAATAATAATAAGCGGTGTCTTAACATATACCGACATGATAGACAGGCGGCACAACGCCAAGTAGATGTAACGGCAGGTGATGCCGCTCTTCGCAAACGAATGATTATGCCTAGTATTTTACCGCATAAATCGATACCCGAGCAGAACTCATAACGCAAGAAACACCTACGGAACAACCATAAAAGTTATTAAACTGCTTCAGATATGACGGAGTTAGCAACAGTGAGCGATAGACTTTAAATACTTTGGCCAACAGATACGATAGCCATAACAAAGCTGATATCTTGACATATCGTTACCTGAAACACGTTATAGAGGATTTTATCTCTACATTTTATTTAACGTTTTAAAAAGCAGATTTTTGCTCTGTTGGCCATATTCATGGATATGGGAAGTAACATAAGCAGTCGATTGTGATTATAATTATCGTTTTGAAGTTAAATGTTAAAACACAGGTGTTTCGCCGCTTTAGCAGACGCTGCGTATGATTTCTGTCATCTTGTGCCGGAGAACAGCAACAAGCTGTTGCCTACAAGCTGTTAAACAGAACTTTTGATAAGTATCCCAGGATGGCTTTCATTGGCCGGTAATTGCTGACCAGACCTGCGTTCAAGCTTGATCAAATGTGCACCGGTTGACCACTGAGGGGAAAAAAGACTATGAATTTTAACTATAGCGAAAGTTTAAACTTGACTGTGACCTTAGATAACCGGACGATTGGTGACCGTAAGCAATTCAATGGAACGCTGGAAATTTATGAATTCCATCAGGTTAGCATCAGGTTGTTTGCTGCTGTTGCGTGCGTGTGTGTGTGTGTGTGTTTGTGTGTGTGTGTGTGTGTTGTGTGTGTGTGTGTGTGTGTTGTGTGTGTGTGTGTGTGTTTGTGTGTGTGTGTGTGTGTGTGTGCATGTGTGTGTTGGGGGTGCGTTTGTGTGTGCTTGTGTGTGTGTTTGAGTGTTTGTGTGTGTGTGTTTATGAGTGTGTGTGCGTTTGTGCACGTGTATGTATGTGCGTGTGCGCTTTCAATTGCCTTTCTTTTTCATATAACATAACGGGCATTGTATCGTAAACATTATTATTTTTCTATTTATTTGTTCCTTTATAAATTTAATCTGTTTATCTACAAATCTGTATTTGCAATTTTGTCATTCAAGACATTTATACTATCACTAAATTTGCCAGCATTTTCGTGAAAATCTCAAAGACCTAATTGGGGCAACTTCACCGAAAATATTCTTCTCGCCAAAGAGTAACCTCATTTTTCAGCATATGGTAACCATTTTTCTATTTTCAGTGCTAGAAAACTTGATACATTTCTTGATATTTTAGCGCACGACACATTCTGCGGTGGCTCTTATTCGTTGCAAAACATAGAGAGCGGGATAAAAGTCTATTATAAATGCACTATAGGCAGAGGCAATGTTTTTTGAGTCTGCTGTTCTTTGTGGCAGTGTTTGTATAATTTTTTGCAAGGGATTAAGTGTGTGTGTGTGTGTATGTGTGTGTGTGTGTGTGCGTGCGTTAGAGAGAGAGAGAGAGAGATAAGGGGAGCATCCTCTGATATCAGGGGCTTATAAATTTAGTATACAAAATTTAATTATGAGAGGCAAAAATTGTGTACCAGACTCCTAGCGCACCCGTGGTCAGAGAGTAAGGAGGGGGTAACGCAGAGAGAGAGCGAGCGCGAGAGAGATATTGACATGGACTTCTTAACAAAACTTGAGTGTTCTTGTCACTGACATTTGCAAAAATCAGTCCTGTTCTCCTTAACAGATGTAGTAGACACGAGGCATTAGATCGCGAGATATCATAAACAAGAGGTTCCAAACTAACCAAGCCGCGTACACTCTGCGGAATATGTCGTTAATGTAGCAATTTATTTGGGAAGGGGAGTGGAGGGGATAAGGACTGTATGTAAGCCATATTCGCTACATATATCTCTCAAAATCTGTTCAATTTTCTGGGAATCCGCAAAACAAGGTTAAGTCAAATGTTGAGAAGCCCCGTTATCCGCAAGAGCTGTCGCTTGATGCCATCTCGAACTGAATTAACCCACACCGCTGAGCACTATTTCAAACTTGAGGCTTATCTACCGTAGATAATATTTTAGAATATGATCATTTTTTTCACAATCTGTCCATAGTTTCGTGTTTTATCTCAGTTACTTCAATATATGAAATTGAACATAAATTTTTTTTTTGTTTTAACGTCAATCACGGGCAAGCAAAAATATCTTAAAGATCCATATAACACGAGTGAAAATGTCAAATTATTGTCGCTCTATCCGACAAAATGCCACCACATATTTTAGTTTCGAAAAATATAACTTAAAAAATGCCAAAGGGTTCTGTTACATGTATATTATTAAATCTCGAAAATGATATTGGCACAGATGTGTTCTACCTACTCTCTGTATCTTACGGTCTCTTTTACGTCGAAGGTTTTGAAGAAAGTGCAGTTTTAAAGCCGTTTTACTGCCGCCCGAGAGATTAATTAAATTTCTTCTTCTCCTCCGTCTTCTTTTTTATGTGGACTTCACTCGTGTTACCCAAGAAACTTGTGCTCATAATTTACTTAAAGGCATAATAACTCTTTGTATGAGACCTATATTTCACAATAAAAACCTTGTGAATAACTCACAGAAATATAATATATTCTGTTTTACAACAAAAACAGCAGCTATAGCTTTTATTCTGATATTTGAACTTGTCTTTAGACCACGTGACCTCCATTGATGTCTATACTTTGTTAAAATCTCTTAAGAGATTTTAACAAAAAACCAAACTTTTTAGAAAAAAACCAGGGACTAACTTTGAATGTAAAAATGGATTCAATAACCATTGGTAAGTATGGGAAAATTGTTGTTTACTCCAGGAAAATTCATTTTTTGGCCGAAACGAAGAGTTATTATTGCTTTAAGTTACAGGGCATTTACTCTCGCTTCTTATGTATCTTTAAGAAAGATAGATAGACGAATGGGCTTATAAGAAGACAGACAGAGAAGCAAGCTGGCAAACAATCGGTTAATTCCACTATCCTTACAGTTGAGTTCTCATTACTTACCCACAATATATACCCTGTAGTATTCAGTGGAATGTTGGTTTCCCACCGCTGTCGGCTAAGCATTCACATGGGATCGTGAGGCCACATTCTCTCCAAATACATAAATACAAAAACAGGAAAATACAGGAAAATCAATCAAGCTGTCATGAAATGAGAGTGAGAAATATTTGTTAAGAAAACACGGTATCGCTGCATGTGTTATAACATGATTATGTAAACTCATTGGTATGGAAACATTCAGGAAGTTTTTCTGTTACAAGATTTTTTTTCGTTTTTACCCAAAGGTTTTACCAGAAGAATTGACTTCTTATATGGTACGTGGGATTTATTTTCAATTGATAGGTAGCACAAATCACCTTCTTGGCCGTGCTGTTTTGCCTTATTACGGTGGGGAACCTATTGGTGCTGGCGACGGTAATTCAAGAACGCAGAAACGGAAAGAGACTTCGCATGAATTTCTTCGTTCTCCATCTGGCGCTGGCTGGTAAGTGACCTTAAGTGACCGTAAGAAAAACATACAAACTTTTTTTAATATTCTGGATCTTCCAGTTAATCTCATGATTTGCCTTGTCCGATCTATAGGGAGCCTGTCTCAGGAATAAAGAAAAAAATTAAAAATATGAAAAGTTGTATTTAAAACTGCTCTAAAGGTATTTGAAATCGGATTAATGGGTTGTTTTCAGGATATGAATTCAATAACTGCCACTGCCAATTTGAAATATTGGATATCCTTACCTGCCCCACTGTTAACCTTTCTAAGAAGTCCGTCTACATAATCAGGCTACATAATTGCTGTTATTATTAGGGTTCTAATTAGTGTCCCATAGCCACTTGACATATAGTCTTTATTAATTTTCGTGCGATTTTGACTCAATATAACTGCCATTGTCAATTTGTCGTCAGGGAAAGAAAATAAAGAAGACAACAAAGTGTGCTTTATTGGCTGGTGATTATTCCTGTGTTCACGAACCCACAGTTAGACTGGATTTCCATCCCTAGATCGATCTAACAGGTTCCGTCCAATTCCACGGGGTTTCTCGCTGAATTGCTTTCAGCTTAAGTGGCTTAGACATCTGGCACGCCTGCTAAAGCTGCTAAACGATAGTTAATTATCCCCGATCAGCTTCAGTAGACATGATAGACATCTAAGCCGCCTTAGTTTATTGCAATTAAGCGAGAATCCCCTTGGAGATAGTTCGATCCAAAGTAAGTACGATAGTCTCTGGGAATGGTCTCTTAGTTAATTCTGGGCAATTCCACATTGCTGTTGCGTCTGTTACATTTTTTCCATCGTCACTTCACATCAACACTAATTCGAGCACGTTGACTTCATCACCGGCGTTTTATTTCATCAGCTTTTCCTATTGCAAGAACGAAAGACGCCTTTGCATATCAGGCAAAGAAAAGATTGTGCATGCCGCATCAATTTAGCGAACACCGCCGAGTCGCCATTCCTTCAGTTGCTATCATTATTTCACGCTTTTTTGCTATTTGCTGAAATGACGGGTTTGCAGGCAGATGAATACCCATCTAATTCCATCGTGATTGGCATTCTTTCCCTGAAACTTGCCGTGTGCTGATACATTTTAGTTCAGAAAGGCTTTCCCATCGCCGTGGGAACCTGCATCAGATATTAGGGGGAAATGTTCTCTTCTAAAAGATAGGGCCCAATTAACTTATTCTACAGTGATACTGTTTCCCTTGGGTGTTATTATTATTATTATTATTATTATTATTATTATTATTATTATTATTATATGTAATGTTAGTTGCTGTTCCTACGTCCGTGGCCAGTAGTATTTTAACTGTTAGATTTTTCTGAACGTGTGAATTTAGTGACCCAGTATGGCCAATGATTTTTTCCATAGGTTTTCAAAAGAACCTCGATATTTTTGTTTCTTTTTTTTTCTTGAAATTCAGCAATAACATGCTGATTCTTAATAAAAAGTAAATCGTGAGAACGGTCGCCGGCGTTAAGAACTGCAGATGTAGTAACAGATAGCCTGCGTCCCATGGCAATTAATACAGGTTAGGGTTAGCGTGACGTAAACGGGTCAAAATCTAAGACACATCAATTGAAAACTAGTACTGGACCTGTAACACAGGGGACTCGATCTTTCCCACATGACGTGGGACCCTATAGAAAATCAAAAGGGATACGCTCTCGAGAGACCTACTCTTAGGGTTAACGCACAATCTTCTTCGTGCGTTTGAATTATGCAACCTCAAAGGGATAAATCAACCGTTAAAAGATACTGAAGCTTGAATGAGTTTAAATTTGGAAGGAAATCCAGTCCGCTAAGAAAACCTATTGTCGTTCCTCATTTTATCGTATATTTGCACTATATTTCCTGTTAACCGTAGCCTGTGCTAACCATAGGGGACGTCCCCGGACTTCATTTTATAAGGCCACCATTTCTGTCTCACCGGGATTTCCTTTTCATTTGCACATTGCTGTTGAAGACGTGGGAAGTATGTTGACATTAAGTGCACCATTTCAATCAATAAATCACCACAAGCCGGGGATCTTCTTCCCGGCTAGCATATTAATTTAACATCTCACTTTTCGTAGACATCATTTAATCACACTCAAAGTATAGGCCAGGAACGGAGCGTTTAGACTCGCAATGTAGCTTTTTTAACTCCTCGGGTTTGACAGCACTGCAGAAGTTTGCCAGTGTTCTGCATCAGGCACTATATCGTTCTATTTCTTAATCAGATATTTATCCGATTTACTGGCGTAATGGAATGTCAACTCCTAAGCCTAGCAATACATTGACTTCTCTTGTATTGGAACTGCTGTATTAGTAAGACTGATGAGCTATTTGACCCAAAGCTAAGGAAATAAAGTCAAATGCATATAAATCTGACTTCTCTTTTGAACAAAGAGGGAAATATATACATAAGAACTTAAGAAAAAATTGATATTAGAAAATAACGATTTTCCACATTATCCATCACAAACAATGATTACAATGAATATATGCGTGGGGCAGGAATGGATAAAGAGTTCTGCTTCAAACAAATGGTGACTGTTTTATATTTGGCAAGGCATCCGCCTCCTAGCGAAATCATGTAACCGTCAGTGAATGTATGCTGCCAACCCCCGGGGCTTCAAGTCTGTAGTGTCCTGGTAGGGATCCATTCTTAGGGTCCATTCCCAATGTAACCATCTTTCCACGCAGTCCAGTTCAACTCCGCGAGGACTCCCGCTGATTGCAATCACATTAACAGATTAAGACTGGGTTCCCATGCTTAGATCGATCCATTTGGATCGACCTAACTCCCTGGGGATGCACGCCAAATTGCTATCAGCTTAAGAGGCTAAAATGTCGGTCACGCCTACCGAATCAGCTAGGGGGGTAATTAACTTTCTTGCTCGGCCTCGCCGATAGCAGATAGCAATTTACTGAGACTACCCGTGGAGATAGATCGATCCAAATATCTGTGGAAATGGTCCCTTATACACCTCCACTGAATAGAATACAGATTATTCGAGTACGTTGGAAACAAGGGGAGGCGCGTTGACCTCTTACTCTAATTGCATTTAGTGAGAGTCTCCGCGGAGTTGGATCGATCTTCGTGGAACGCTATGTTCATTGGGAATGAGCCCTATGTATCACGTGCCATGTAAATATAAACAAACCTTGGTCGTGTTTTATTTTATTTTTTGTTTTGGTGGTAGGACGCGTGAATCTCCCTCTCTGGCAATAGCCATTGCTGTCAGGCATGTTAAAGGGAACATTCCCAGTCCCTATCGGGGATCGTTCTATCAACTTAAGTGGCTTAGATGTATGACACGCATACTAAAGCTGCTTGCGGGTAATTAATTTACGTTTAGCAGCTTCAGTACTTCCTGTTAGATCGATCTAGGTATGGGAACCCAGTGAAAGACATTCAGAAAGCTGTGTAATTATTTCATCTCTTACATACCTGTAATTCCTTCGGAAACGTTATTAAATATGAACTGTGGATCGATAACATCGCTTTTTAGAGAAAAGTAATTATGTTTCTACATGTACATCTGAAATTCCCAGAACTGTACGTGTTAGACACTATTTATATAGTTTGGAAGGCCAAATACCCCGGTCCCTCTCTCCAAGCCATTCTACTTGTTTTGCAGATGAGAGAGTTTTTTTTTTGAGTGTGTGTGTTTGAGCTTTTAGAGAGAGAGAGAGAGAGAGAGAGAGAGAGAGCAAATGATCTATATCTGCTTAAATCCTAATTTCAGACCTGTCCATGGCGGCGTTTTACGTCTTGCCGGATCTAATCCACAGAGTGACGGTGATATGGCACGGGACGGACGGACTTTGTAAACTATACAAGTTCATGCAGGTAAGTGTTCTGTGAACAGTGAGTGTCACTATAAAGTGAATAAAATGGTGATTTAAAGTCATTTACATATGTTTCACGTGTATTTTGATCATTAAGACGGTTAGCAGCAGGTGCGTTTCAATGTCGCCAGGTGTTGTGTATGACAAATGTACAAACGAGGGAACGCAGTGCACTGAGTTGTATGTGTTAGAGAGCATACAGAACAGCGGAATAACACATCCACGGATCAAATATGGCGACCCACTAAAAAGCTTGCCGCTTGATTCCCTATTAGACACTGAATAGATTCCCCGCGGGGATTACGCAACAAGTATTCAAGTGGGTCGGCCATATTTGATCTGCGGATCCGTGGAGGCGGGGAGACCATATGCGGATTAGTCGGTTCTTCTTTCACTTACACAACGCCGGACGTTGCAGACGATAGATCAAGACGTGGTGTCTCTCACAAAGTGTTAGTACTTAAAAAAAACTAATAAGTCTGAAAATAATGTATGTCACAAGAAGTCATTCAGACTAATGGCGAAAGACAAATGGCGAAAAAACGTCGGCAGAAGCTAGATCAAATCTTGATAAAGATCTGGTCCTTTTTTTGGTGTAACATGAATGGAAGTCCGGGCTCCAATATGATTAGTACAGGTTAGGGTTAGTTGGAATATTGGGGTCAGTATATGGGGCGAATGTCACCTGTGCAAAATTATGGGAAGCGGACTACGGTTCCTAGCGGACTTCCATTCCTGTTTCACAGGCCAAGAACTGAATTTCGGAAAGTGGTATAAAATTTAAAAAGAGTAGTGGTTCCGCCCGGGATCGAACCGGGGACCTTCTGCGTGTTAGGCAGATGTGATAACCGCTACACCACGGAGCCGACCTGTTATCTCCTGCCAGGCTCATTTCTCCTCTTTAGAGTGGGCTCATTATGTGCCTGACCAAAACAATATGGTTTTCATTTGCATATCTTAATAATACGATGCAGACTAGACATACATGTGAGATGCATGTCCTGTGATTACTAAAATCAAATCATCGCAACTAAGACTGACCAAATGCCACCTGGGTGTTTCTGTTAGTATGGCTTCAAGAAACAGCACAGAGTTTCATTACTTAATTGGATGTCTCGACAAGCAAAAATCACACAGATATTATATATGCTGACTTTTAGTGCTTTTCGGGCTGGAGTGGAAATAAATAGGTCAAATTTACGACTGAATTTAAAGAAAATGCAGTTTGACTGTCTTTTTTGAAATGCAGTTTTACTATCTTTTCCTGTTGCCTGTACTTTTTTTCTTCTTTTTGTATTTGCTCTTTTTGTGGATTTTGTTTGTGTTTTGTAAGAAATTGTACGATGCATATTATTTACTTTTGCTTCTTATGTATCTTTGAAGTTTGGGAAGTGATATAAAATGGTTCGCTCCGGACCCCCACAGCCAAGTTTACAGACCAGTCACATCACTGTAATTCGATATTTCTCACCCAGACTAAAAAAAAAAAAAAAAAAAAAAAACTCACGACGAAGATTCACGTAATGCTTCCAAGCATGGCGTTCAACGAATTAAAATTTCTTTTCACATTAAGCCAGCGAAACGGCAAGCTATTCACTTTAACTGAAACGACTCGGAAACATGATTACATTTGCTGCCCTTGGTTCGGAGTTGTCGCCATGCTGTCTTTCTGCCCGACATACACCGAGTTATTTCACTTGAAAAGGGCGACACGAAGTACACAGCACTAATGATCCAAAACTTGTATTAGAACGACATTATCGACTGTCGTCGCAAATTGTCATTAGGACACAATCTATTACGCTTTTTATTTTCGCTAGCGAACTGTCTGAAGTTTTAAGGGATAATAACTGTCCTTTTCGCCCCAATAAAATGGATTTTCCTAGGGCTGAAGTCAATTTTCCCATACTAACCAATGGTTAATGAATGCGTTCCGACTTTCAAAGATAATCCCTGGTTTTTATCTCAAAAGTTTGTTTTCTCTTTTTTATGTAAAAATATCTTAAGAGATAATTACAGAGAGTAGCCATCTGTGGAGGTCACGAGGCCCGATGGCAAGAACAAATTCCAGAATAATTGCGAAAACCGCCGTCTTGGTGGTAAAACAGAATGCTTTTTATATTTCTGTGAGTTGTTTATAATGAATTATTTTTCATTTTGAAATATGGATCTCATACGACGAGTTGTTATCCCAGCTCCAGTATCACTTGGACACGACTAAGTTGCATCTCTCAGTACTTTCTTCTCTCAATGAAAGGTGAAACCTTGATGCCGCACATATCGCTTTTGAAAACAACTGACGCCTCATGTTGCCTGAGGTGACATGAGTTTCATATTTACGAGGTAAAGCACTGAAGTTCTATAATTTAACTTCAAAGTGTTTTATCCCTCAAGTTGTTTTAAACAAAGACAAAGATGAAAATTGACACTGGATTTCGTAAGGTCCAGTGTGACAGTTGATTTCAATCTCACCTTTATCTTAGCCCTATCCATGTACTGTTATTTTTTTTATTTCTTTATGTTTATAGGTGCTATCCGCTTATGGCTCTACCTACATCATCGTTTCAATGAGCATAGACCGCCTGGACGCTATATTGTGCCCCATGAAATTCATCACCAAAGGTAAGTTGCCGTATAGAGCGGTTAGTGCCAGCATTTTCAAAAAAATAAAATAAAATAATAAAAATGATTATAATGATAAACACTATTTTTTAAGGACGTGTTAGGAGTCAATTTCACTCAAGAATCCCCCTTACAGGTGGACTTTTAATAATTTATCTTGGAAAAAAGTGTCCAAGTTTACTGGCGTATGGCCTTTTCAAGACCAACGTTTTGTTTTATTGTATAACTGGCACCAAAATACCACCGAGTGTTCAAGTTATGCCTTGATAATAAATCAAAGAACCCACAAAAGAAGACACGTAAAACCTTTTTGTCATAAATTTAAAAGATAAAAGAATTCTAAATGGNTATCTTACATACCTGTAATTCCTTCGGAAACGTTATTAAATATGAACTGTGGATCGATAACATCGCTTTTTAGAGAAAAGTAATTATGTTTCTACATGTACATCTGAAATTCCCAGAACTGTACGTGTTAGACACTATTTATATAGTTTGGAAGGCCAAATACCCCGGTCCATCTCTCTAAGCCATTCTACTTGTTTTGCAGATGAGAGAGTTTTTTTTTTTTGAGTGTGTGTGTTTGAGCTTTTAGAGAGAGAGAGAGAGAGAGCAAATGATCTATATCTGCTTAAATCCTAATTTCAGACCTGTCCATGGCGGCGTTTTACGTCTTGCCGGATCTAATCCACAGAGTGACGGTGATATGGCACGGGACGGACGGACTTTGTAAACTATACAAGTTCATGCAGGTAAGTGTTCTGTGAACAGTGAGTGTCACTATAAAGTGAATAAAATGGTGATTTAAAGTCATTTACATATGTTTCACGAGTATTTTGATCATATAGACGGTTAGCAGCAGGTGCGTTTCAATGTCGCCAGGTGTTGTGTATGACAAATGTACAAACGAGGGAACACAGTGCATCTGATTTGTATGTGTTAGAGAGCATACAGAACAGCGGAATAACACATCCACGGATCAAATATGGCGACTCACTAAAAAGCTTGCCGCTTGATTCCCTATTAGACACTGAATAGATTCCCCGCGGGGATTACGCAACAAGCATTCAAGTGGGTCGGCCATATTTGATCTGCGGATCCGTGGAGGCGGGGAGACCATATGCGGATTAGTCGGTTCGTCTTTCACTTACACAACGCCGGACGTTGCAGACGATAGATCAAGACGTGGTGTCTCTCACAAAGTGTTAGTACTTAAAAAAACTAATAAGTCTGAAAATAATGTATGTCACAAGAAGTCATTCAGACTAATGGCGAAAGACAAATGGCGAAAAAACGTCGGTAGAAGCTAGATCAAATCTTGATAAAGATCTGGTCCTTTTTTTGGTGTAACATGAATGGAATCCGGGCTCCAATATGATTAGTACAGGTTAGGGTTAGTTGGAATATTGGGGTCAGTATATGGGACGAATGTCACCTGTGCAAAATTATGGGAAGCGGACTACGGTTCCTAGCGGACTTCCATTCCTGTTTCACAGGCCAAGAACTGAATTTCGGAAAGTGGTATAAAATAAAAAAATAGTAGTGGTTCCGCCCGGGATCGAACCGGGGACCTTCTGCGTGTTAGGCAGATGTGATAACCGCTACACCACGGAGCCGACCTGTTATCTCCTGCCAGGCTAATTTCTCCTCTTTAGAGTGGGCTCATTATGTGCCTGACCAAAACAATATGGTTTTCATTTGCATATCTTAATAATACGATGCAGACTAGCCATAAACGTGAGATGCATGTCCTGTGATTACTAAAATCAAATCATCGCAACTAAGACTGACCAAATGCCACCTGGGTGTTTCTGTTAGTATGGCTTCAAGAAACAGCACAGAGTTTCATTACTTGATGTCTTGACAAGCAAAAATCACACAGATATTATATATGTTGACTTTTAGTGCTTTTCGGGCTGGAGTGGGAATAAATAGGTCAAATTTACGACTGAATTTAAAGAAAATGCAGTTTGACTGTCTTTTTTGAAATGCAGTTTTACTATCTTTTCCTGTTGCCTGTACTTTTTTCCTTCTTTTTGTATTTGCTCTTTTTGTGGATTTTGTTTGTGTTCTGTAAGAAATTGTAAGATGCATATTATTTACTTTTGCTTCTTATGTATCTTTGAAGTTCGGGAAGTGATATAAAATGGTTCGCTCCGGACCCCCACAGCCAAGTTTACAGACCAGTCACATCACTGTAATTCGATATTTCTCACCCAGAAAAAAAAAAAAAAAACACAACGAAGATTCACGTAGTGATTCCAAGCATGGCGTTCAACGAATTAAAATTTCTTTTCACATTAAGCCAGCGAAACGGCAAGCTATTCACTTTAACTGAAACGACTCGGAAACATGATTATATTTGCTGCCCTTGGTTCGGAGTTGTCGCCATGCTGTCTTTCTGCGACATACACCGAGTTATTTCACTTGAAAAGGGCGACACGAAGTACACAGCACTAATGATCCAAAACTTGTATTAGAACGACATTATCGACTGTCGTCGCAAATTGTCATTAGGACACAATCTATTACGCTTTTTATTTTCGCTAGCGAACTGTCTGAAGTTTTAAGGGATAATAACTGTCCTTTTCGCCCCAATAAAATGGATTTTCCTAGGGCTGAAGTCAATTTTCCCATACTAACCAATGGTTAATGAATGCGTTCCGACTTTCAAAGATAATCCCTGGTTTTTATCTCAAAAGTTTGTTTTCTCTTTTTTATGTAAAAATATCTTAAGAGATAATTACAGAGAGTAGCCATCTGTGGAGGTCACGAGGCCCGATGGCAAGAACAAATTCCAGAATAATTGCGAAAACCGCCGTCTTGGTGGTAAAACAGAATGCTTTTTATATTTCTGTGAGTTGTTTATAATGAATTATTTTTCATTTTGAAATATGGATCTCATACGACGAGTTGTTATCCCAGCTCCAGTATCACTTCGAAACGACTAAGTTGCATCTCTCAGTACTTTCTTCTCTCAATGAAAGGTGAAACCTTGATGCCGCACATATCGCTTTTGAAAACAACTGACGCCTCATGTTGCCTGAGGTGACATGAGTTTCATATTTACGAGGTAAAGCACTGAAGTTCTATAATTTAACTTCAAAGTGTTTTATCCCTCAAGTTGTTTTAAACAAAGACAAAGATGAAAATTGACACTGGATTTCGTAAGGTCCAGTGTGACAGTTGATTTCAATCTCACCTTTATCTTAGCCCTATCCATGTACTGTTATTTTTTTTATTTCTTTATGTTTATAGGTGCTATCCGCTTATGGCTCTACCTACATCATCGTTTCAATGAGCATAGACCGCCTGGACGCTATATTGTGCCCCATGAAATTCATCACCAAAGGTAAGTTGCCGTATAGAGCGGTTAGTGCCAGCATTTTCAAAAAAAAAAAAAATAAAATAATAAAAATGATAATAATAATAATAATAAACACTATTTTTAAAGGACGTGTTAGGAGTCAATTTCACTCAAGAATCCCCCTTACAGGTGGACTTTCAATAATTTATCTTGGAAAAAAGTGTCCAAGTTTACTGGCGTATGGCCTTTTCAAGACCAACGTTTTGTTTTATTGTATAACTGGCACCAAAATACCACCGAGTGTTCAAGTTGTGCCTTGATAATAAATCAAAGAACCCACAAAAGAAGACACGTAAAACCTTTTTGTCATAAATTTAAAAGATAAAAGAATTCTAAATGGAACTTAATTGAAAACGGAGATCATGGACAGGCAGTTGCCGCACCAACACCTTTCGTCGGGTTCAGATCCGGATTGAGAGAGGCCTTTTCTAGACTAACAGACCCAACATATCCACCAAACGTTCTGTGACATTTGTCACGGTGAGAGTACATCATCTCTTTTACCAAGAGTACATCTTCTTTAGGATAAAAATAATGGCGTCGAAGGTTAACTGCGGAGAGCAGCATGGGATTTATCTTCTTGACTGATTGATTTTGCCATCACATGTTATTACTTTGACAAGATCATTCTCAATGCCAATTTTGGGGATTTCTTTCAAATGTATTTCTAGTTGACAATTATCCTGCTTGGTTGCCGTATCTTTATAAATGTAATAAGCATCGCCCGCCGAGTTTGTGGGAATCTCTCAAATTAGCGAAAAAATTAAGCGATATTTAGCAGGATTTGGGGGAGAGTGGAATTATAAATAGTGGCAGAACGGCGATTTCGCTCCGACAACAAAAAAAAAAAAAAAAAAAAAAAAAAAGCTGACAGAAATCACCCACTGATAATTTTTTTTCCTGATTATAGTCTACTGTTTTCGTACATTTTGATGAATTGCAGTCTCCAGCGCAGCGGTACAAAGCCACCATGTTGCGTATGTGACTTTTGTGCAGTATTCTCAGTGCATAGGATTTCAACCCTTCTGCTTTAATGCGCACCCCGCACTGTGTGGTTTCTGACACTTGTCTGGTATGACGTCACTAAGTGCCACCGAGTGTCTTTAGGCTAACAGTATATGTGCCTCTGCTGGCGTGCGCTAGACGGTTGCATCACCAAGATTTACTGGTGACATTTGAAAGCAACACGCTGACATTAAGATTGCACCAGTAATTATTGACAAAATCTCGATCTTTATGTCAACGCGGTTTGTTTATGCGTCAAGATTCAAGGAGATTTATAAAAATAGGACTGATTTTACTGTTACTGTAAATATCCGGACAAGATTAAAAAATAGATGATAGAAACATCGCAAAAGAAAATTAGAATGACTTCTTGTTTTGTTACTCACCTGTTTTAAATACCTGAGCGATACTTTGCAATAAATGTTTTCCAGAAAACTGATCTTAAATTTTATATCAAAATTTCAGCCTTTTTTTGGTCCCAAGATAAACCAGTATTCTGTGAAATATAAAGATGTATATATCTTAATGTTGCCAAATCTTGGTAATATTTAACTTTAATATAAATCTTTATTCATACAAGCACACAATACACGATGAAAGAAAGTCGAAAACAAACCCTGGAAATCCCAACAACTTCCTTTTAATGAACAAAGTTAATCCCATTAAAATCATTAAGCCTATTACGATCAGTAAGCCTCCTGTCACGAGTTTCAAGCTTTAAAAAAATACATTTCAATTGCTAAGAGAAAAACTCACCAGTCTCCATCTCAATTACAAGAACCAATAAACACGAGGTCATTTAAGATAGCAAAATGTAACCATAATAATAGGGTAGGGTAAATCTCAAGGAAATTCCATAACAGGTATTTTCTGAGGCGAAATTTGATGCTAAACACAAATCTGACAATCTTTTTTTTAAAACAATTATTAAGGCCGATAAAATGACAATTTTCAAAATGGCAGCCAAAACGGCCCACCTTGTTTCATCAACAACGATTAGAGGTCCTATAGTGTATCATATGTCTTTTTTATGTTTTTGGGGTTGTAGAATCCATTTCTGGTGTTAATACTGAGATTGGTACATTTTACAGTAAGTTCAGTTGCCATGTCAGCTGACAGTTAACTGTCCTGCTGGAGTGAAGAGCCAGAATCTTCGAAAACGGGGAAATTAACCACCTCAGTCACCTTCATCAATCAAAATGAGGAGTGATAAGATTTCCCAAGATCTTTTGGATGGAAATTATAATGAAGAATCAATTAACCTTACCATAAAGTGAACATTTTTCTAAATTATTTCAATAGGATGGATGATACACTTTTGTTTTACATGTATGAAGCCGGAAGACATCCCTATCATAAGCTGAGGCTAGCAAAGCAGTTGCCAAGGAAATCTCCAATACCTGAATCTCCAAAATTATTTTTTCCTATCTTTGAGAAGTACATTCCCAACAGAAGTATGTTGGATTATGATATATTTGGGAAGTTATGAAGCATTAACCGTTGTGAAGTGCAAGGATTAAAAGTGATGATATACGAAAGTGAAAGATTTCAATCAAAACGTGACAAAGAGTGTTTATAATATAAGATTCATCGTGTATAAGTACAATGCTTTTTATATGTAGCCTCAATATGCAGTTATTCTGTTGAAATGTTCTCAAAGAATGTTCTTGGACATCCAGACATTGGATATTTCTCTGGCAACTTCTTTGTTGGTCTCAGTACATGGTAGTGATTGCTTCCCCGGCTTCTTACGCGCAGAACAAAAATATTCCATTCATCTCTTTTTAAAGACATTAACCCTTTGGTTGCCTGAGGTCACGATAACTATGATTCTTTCTCATAATTCACATCCAGCAGAACTTACCACTCTTCGTTTTGACTGACTGAGATCTGGCTCTTCTGTCAAGCTTGACAGTAAACTTTCAACCAACAAGGTGACCAAACTCCATTTAAAATGTAACAATGGCAGTGTTAACATAAGAAGAATATTTTACAACCTTTGAAATGGAAGAAAAGACATATTACAAACTATGGGTCCTTTAATTGTTGATGTTGAAACTATTGTTAGGGCGTTTTCTCCGCCATTTTGAAAATTGTCATTTTACCAACCTAAATATTGTCTGAAAAAAATAGTTGCACATGTGTGTTTAGCATCATTTTCTTCCATAGAAAACACTCACTTATTAGAAATTTGTGCTTCACTCAACCCTTTTCAATACAATTATATATATGCATATAATTACTACAGTTACTGTATCTGTAGTACGTATGCTTTGTTTGCGTTTCCAAAAATAGTAAAATAACCGACCTAAAGAGTGCTCCTAGCTCTAATTTCTCATCAGAAATGAACTTTTTGGCCCATTTTGCCTCTAAAATCACCTGTTCCTTAAGAGATTTCCATAAAAAAGTTATTATTAACCCTACCCTAATAATAACAATTATCTCTTTTTATCAGGTCGACGTGCAGTCATACTCGTGGTCACCGCGTGGGTTATGGCCGCCATTTTGGCCACACCCACCCTAATATTATTTCAAGAGATGGAGCTAGCCGATGGCCAGATGCAGTGTATCTCAACAATGTTCATAGACGTCTATAAGGCGCAGGTGAGATGATGGTGGTAGGACAACTGTGATAATCGCCATACCCTAATAATGATGTTATTCATAAATATGCATGTTGTGACGGTACATATTCGTACATGTATTTGCATACGTGTGTGTGTGTGTGTGTGTGTGTGTGTGTATTTACGTTGCAGAGGGACAGTTAAAGAATATGTGTAACCACACATGACGATTCACATAAAGCAATGCTGACGATTCACATAAAGCAATTAACTTTAGATAAGGGGAAATACTTGCATGGGTTGTAATGGTCTCTTTTCACCTCAATAAGAAAAATAAATAAATAAACGGGGGAGGGGGGCTAGTTCATGTATCAATCCCATTATTTTATTTAAGTATTGGTGAAATTATTATGTCGTCACGTACTCCAGTGTTCTGTCCAATGCCCCAGGAAACGTATTCGTATTTATGAAAGAAAACTAGCTGTGAGTTTATTTGTGTAATGGACCGTGTATTCTTCGTTGCAGGTTTACATGGTGCTGAATGCCACCGCCATGCTGTTTATACCCGCCATCTTGATCACGTGCTGTTATGTACTCATCGGCTATAAACTGTGGAAAAAGAGCGGCGGAACCACCGGAAACAGCTTTGCTTTCACTGATAGAAGTTCGAAAAAAGTCCGACACAGGTACTTGTCAACACGCAATCTAGTCATCAGTTGTTTACTAGGCAGCTTTGAATTTTAATTCCTTCTTTCACATCCTACATCATGCAATGAATCACTTCATGGTACGATGCCATCATTGAATGTTGTTCTTTTTTCTTTTTGATGCTTCACTATTCAGTGGTTAGGCTTACTACGTAAAGCGTCATGGCTAATTTACCTCTGTATCATGCTGACTAAAAAACCTGTCATCAACACCGAGATTTTGCTATTTTGTAAAAAATGGCTTCGGTGACATGTAGAACTAAAATGATGTGGATTGATTGTGTCTTTGGAAGAAAGGGTTTCTGTCTGGTTTGTGTCGTAGATAACAGGTTACTAAGTGAAATGGACTGTTATCTTTTAGTGTCCCTCAAGTGCAGTTCCATTGGGAAATCACAGTCGTTTTTCTATTTGTCTTCAACACAACACGTTCTTGCATGAACATTGTCCGTTCTCACTTTAAAGAAAACAGGTCGGTACATGTTGACTTCTACGTGCTATATCAATATTTGAAAACGCTCAAATACTATTCAACATGTCACAACTTGGGCTATTCATGCGTTATTTTTCACAGTGCTTGCTCTGATGAAAAGTTCGATTCTCGTTGGTATTCATGCTTAGTTACGTTAAGTTAAACAGCATGCGATGAATACATGTACTACATGTTTTAAACTCCTTCCAAACCACCCAAAACATAGCACTCACACGTTTGCGTACACTGTTTAAAATGTCAGGCATTCTCGACATGCTAATCATGATCGTTTGCGCCAAATTATACTCTAGGCTAGTATGTGGGTTCAGGACAGGAGGCAAGTGATCTCATCATTTTTTATCAATTTGTATATATTGGAGCAGCTGCCTCGTTCAATTTCCTGTGCACGGTTACAATGTTTCGGGAATATTTGCCACGTTCCAAGAAGACCATTTCGTTTCCCATTATAAGAGAGGGACAAGTTGCTTTAGACAGACCAAAGTATTGAAATGAAGCACGATATGCATTCAGTAAATTAAGCTTTCTCAGCATATGCTGCACTCTATTATGTCTGTACATATGTAAACTGTCTGAGCATGTACAATATTCTATGGACGGTACATATACTGTAAACATGCATGTCCTAAGTTTCAATAACAAAGACGTTATTATGAACACTATATATTCAGCCTCAATTACTTTTTAAAACCACGTGCTGAAATAAGTGATCACTTTTATAAAGAACACATATTATGTTGTTTTTTTTGTCTTAATGTTGGAACCATTGCAAAGTCTTCAAGAAATATACTGTTGTGTTTATCAACATAGGAAAAAAATCGCAATGCAAAAGAACTCGCACTTGTATACAATAACACTTCCTCGCTTAAAATAAGACCTTTATGTGCTGAAATAGTATTGAACGAACAAATACAGAGCCTCTGGAAGGGATTAAAACATAATAACCCGTCTTCCTAGGGTGTATTTTATGTACCTTATCTAACCGAAGCCAATGCAATATTTCAATCTGCGCTGAAATTATTGAACAGATCAACAGAATGCACGGGTAATTAGCTGCTCAATTCCCTTGGATGATGCCTTTTTTCTTTTTTTTTCTATCCCCTTACATCTGGAAATCGAACTTTAAAAAAAAATTATGCTGAGCAAGTATAGTCAATATTCTGGTAGACTTTTTCAATAACATAACTGCATACTCTGGCATCAGATAGCGGCTACGTTTCAGAAACTGTTTCTTTTTTCTAATTTGTTTCGTTGTTTTATTATGCCATTATGACTGCCAATGCTCCTCTAGTGACTCATTTCTTATTTATTATTTCTCTCTTTCTTTCTGCCAAATGATCTAGAGGTTAAAACATTTATTTTCATGAACACATACATTAAACCAGACATTGTGTAACAACCGAACACAATTATCATTCCAATTCGCAGAGCACATAAAAGAATTCCCGGACAACGGTGCATCAATATTGTAGGTTGGCCTCGCTTGGTGTTTTATTATTGCAATAACAACCCTCCTACTTATCCTGGGGCAGGGCCAGGTGAACATGGATAACTTGAGATAAGTTAATGGTACAAACGCAGTGCCTTAATCAAGTTATCTCATACATAATTCCCATCCTTCCAACAGTTTCACCTTCTTATTTGTCGTGGTTATTGGTTTTCCCGTCTATTGGATATCGCTCATTGTGAGGTACTTACGTTATTTATTGTGAGCGAAATGTCGCACCTGATGCCGTGACGTAACAAACACATTATTGACGATATACAGTGCAGCATACTATTTTGTTATTGACGGACACATCAAGAGTCTCTTTATCTACTGTTAGTCATCTTATCCAGTCCCTAGACATTATCACCCCAACCCAAGTTTGATATCATTTACGTCTTGCGGCAATTCGATTATTTTGTTAAACGTAGTATATTTAAAGACCAAAACAAATGATGAAACAACTAATATTGACAAAAAGCCATTTTTGCCATATTTCACAATTTTAGTCTTTTCTCTTTCAGAAGACAATTTACAGCGAAAAAGTTTCTTGCGTCACCGTGAGTGTCAGCAGAGCTCTAGTGGACTGGTGCCACATGCCCGGATGAGGGCTATCAAGATGACATTTGTCATCGTCATTGGTAGGTCTCGAGGACCGACTGAGTGCTGTGTGCTTGCACGTGTGCCCATGACACGGTTCCCATATCTAGATTGCTTTGAGTTTAAGCGGCTTAAATACCTTTCACGCCTACTGCTAAACGATAATCAATTAGCCCCTAGCAGCTTCAGTAGGCGTGACAGACACCTAGGCCACTTAAGTTGATTGCAATCTAGCGAGAATCCCCTTGGAGATAGATCGGTCCACAGTTAGAACGATAGGGTCTGGGAATGGTCCATATGTGTTTGAGTGTGTATGTGTGCTTGTCTATGCGTGCGTGCGCGCGCGTGCGCGCGCGTGCTCGTGTGTATGTGCCATCTGGTCAATGTCTGTGCGGGTAGAAGTATGAGCAGGCCTGTATGCGTATAAGAGAGAGAGAGAGAGAGAAGCGAATGTACATTAAAAACAGAAAGTCATGTTAAATCTGCCAGCATGAATGAGTTTGATTTCTATGCGGAGTTTTATTTCTATTCCAGTGCAAGCGTGTTATAACTGTTACTGGATCTTTGCTATTTTCTGTACACTTCCCTTATCTAAATGCCGTTGTCATAGAAATGATATTCAAGTAATAGCTGTAACCCATCTGTCGGTTAAAAGCACTTAAATTGACTGCGGATCCCTTTTCAGGGCTCATTTCCAATGAAACTATGGGTTTATACGTAGATCGATTCAACTCTGTGGGGACTCTAGCTGAAAGCAGTCAGTTTAACAGATTAGCCGTCTCTTGACGTTAAGCAGAATACAGAACAGCTGGTTATTATACGAGTACTTTGGAAATAAGAGGTGGCTGATTTTAATGAGCGAGTGCCCTTGCCGAATTGGATAGATCTGCGTAGACCGTTAATTTCGATGCCAATGAGCCCTTATTTATTTTTTTTTTTGTTGATAGCGTGTTTAGCTGGTATTTGTGTCCAGACATGTATTTGACGTCAGCTAAGTCAGGTCAATAGGTCAGGTCACTGACCTTTGCATAATACCGCGTGAGTTTCCTTAAACCCTGCTCTTTTCAGCTTTCCTGGTATGTTGGAGTCCATACTTTATCTTCAACTTAATGTTTGTCTATGGAGTCTACCTAGAACAAAACCACATGGCGGTGGTGAACTTTATCCAGAGCTGCGCACCCCTTAACGGCCTCCTCAACCCTATCATCTACGGCATCTTTAACACCACGGCCTGCGCGCAGTTGAAGTGAGTACCAGAGCCATCTCATTTTTACGACGTTGGGAAAAGGGTGTATTAAGACCAATGGTTTTAACATTTACCTCAAAATGTAAAGTCTTAGAACACAGGGGGCGAGGGGAATACTTTGCCAATTGGGGAATACTTTCTCAGTTTCATGAACAAATGGCTAATATGATTACATATTATTATTCATAGATCATTTTTCTTAAATGCCTGCTCGATAGTTATATAATGAGAGCATTATATCATGGGAATGCGGTAAATGTCATTTTTTACTATTACAATTTTCATCTTAGGCAAAACATATATCTGTGCAATGTGAGGCTCTGAATGTAATGCAAGTTTATTTTAGTCACATTCTTTAAAGTCTACTTGCCATGCACTGTGAACAAAAGCTTAAAATTGGAAGGGGTATATTGCAAAAGGTTTCTGTAGCGAATGACATTTGTCTTTTCAGAAATAGATTGAGGAAGGCGTGTCCACGTCAATGGCAGATGCAGCTCATGCGAAATTACTCAACTAGATCAACTTACGACACTGCCCTCGCCACTGACACTCCGTCCATTACTGTATGACGTCATATCACAGCGTTACGTCATATCACAATATGACGCCACATCATGTTGCAATTCTGTTTAGTAACCGAGAGATGCTCATGCTCATTTCAAAGGGTTGGCGCTTCGATGGGTTTTTAATTTATCATACGATTTTATTCAAGGTACCGGGCAATGGCGTGCTACGCATAATAAACTGACTGCGTTCAAGCAGCATTTGTTGATGGAATCACCTACACATAGTATAACAGAGCCGTTAGGAACGTACTACATGAAGATAACCAGGAAAAAGTCTATATGGAAGTAATGGATATTGGACATCTTTCTACCAGGAGCATCAAATCAAAGAAAAATGGATATGTGATCCGACTCAAGAAAAAATGTGTCTTATACATAAAAACTCACACATTACTTTCATAAAGAAACATGTTTTTGTCATAAAGGTATCATAACACTGCAGATTGTGATGTCACACCTAGCACAATGATGACACGTTATGCAGGACAGGACGTCGCATCTCACGTATAAAATATAATCAAATGTCACATCTCACAAAATGGATAATTAATGTCTAACACAACATTGTCACCAACTGTAGACTCGGATGTCACATCTAATGCAATGGTACTTTATTCTAAGCCCCCATATTCAAATTATTAATTTTACATTTCAATAAGTATGACACTACATATAATACAATGGGGTGATATCGAAAAGCCAAAGAGGTCGTGCCTAATTTAATGCTGTCACGCTTCAAAAACTTTGACGTTAGATCTGATGCAATAATGTTATATACCAGCAAAAAAGTACTGTACATCCTAAAGGGAGTCACATGAAGCGAAGGTAACCCATATATGATGTCAAACAGCAATGCTAAGGAATTTATCGGATAGAAAAATATCATTGAAGTGGACGTCGCATATAATATCAGATAAAGGACGATATAAAGAATAATATACTTCATCTAAATATAGTGGAAATGTCGCATATGATTGTAATTCTGCTGCATAATCTGCACAGAAAAACATTAAAATTTTTACATTGTGCTTTCACGTCAATAATGTATAAAACGTATTTCTAAGAATCTTGATGTTTCATTTATATCTTAATTCTAAAACACCTCTTGACGTCATTAATAAAATGCCTGTATTCACTCTTAAGATTCATTGTATAACTCGTGCACATTTTGCGCGAATACTCACTAAAACGATCCTTACCTAGAAAAAAAGTGACGTCATGGATATGTCATGTGTCAATAGGCCTCAGAATATATTTAAATACTTGTACAATGAAGTTCAGGCTTTAATGCCTATTACTATCACCATCATTTTTACTGATAAAGGGTCAAATGTATTACGAAATTAAACGACAAGTAAGACAAGCGATCAAGCACGTATTAGATGGCGCAATGTCTTTTAGCTAGAAAATATTTCTTGTTTTCAGAAACAATTTACTTTTTATCACCCATACACAATTAAGAGACAACATAATGAAAGATCACAATAATATAACCATTTTTCATACAACGTGTATCTCAACTAACACGTTTTAAACACGTCAGTACCAGTCTAGTGTAAAGTTAAAAAGACGAGCGTCAAGTTCATAATGTTGCCATATTTTCCTGATATCGCTTCGAGAAATTTCAGTAAAATATTTCTTCCAAACTGCAGAGGAAGAGGCTGGGAAATCACCTTCAGGATACGTCAACTTGTCGTCCATTCCTATCAGCTTCAGCATTATGTTTAGATCTGTGCCTTGAGATTCCAGTCTGGCGATGACGTCATAATGAATCTGACATGGATCACATAATCTAATGTAGCTTTCCCAATGGGGGTTATAAGCTTTGTTTGGGTCAAGAGAGATGAGATAATCAATGAAAGCCTGAAAAGAGACACCTTCTTTCCCAGTTAACATACCTGGCGTCGGGTTGGTTTCAAACCCCTTGGCAATATATATAGCTTCCCTTGTAATGGTGTTACTTTTACCTTCCAATTTACCTCTGTATGCCGATACCAGGCGCTCCAATGGATGACGAACGACGATCACCTTCAAATAGGTCTCCAACCGTAATTTAGCTCCAAACGAAGAATACTGACTCAGTCGAGGAAGGTAGCGTTTGTAAGCAAACACCTGCTTATCGGACCCAAAATTGTGGAACTTTTTCATATCCACGTTCCCCGTTAACGCGTAAAGTAGGCGTTTACCATTGGTGCAGCCGACTTTAGGCATTGAGCACATAATAAGGCGGTGCTTATCATCCACATAAAGGAATGGGGGAAAGCCTGTCCTGGCACTGCTGCCATCTACAGAGCGTTTGGTCTCTCGACAAACGGTTTCCGTGTGTTTCACGCGACGTTCCATCTCTTCCCGCCAGTTTTTAGGGACGTTCAACCAGGATGAATGCCTATCCTGGAAATAGAATCAAACGTGTGTGTGTGTGTGTGTGTGTGTGTGTGTGTGTGTGAGTGAGAGAGAGGGAGAGAGAGATAAAGAGTGAGAGAGAGAGAGAGAGAGAGAGAGATTGGACAAAGACTGCTTGCTTGTTTGTAATGTGCAAATCCATTTAATTTTCGGAAAAGTTATCAAAATTCATTTAAATATATGAGATCATTTTGGTCACCTAATTCACGTTCTGGAGACAATATTTCAAATGATTTCTTTCTAAGTTGACACATACTTACTATTAGCTTGTTAAGCCATAGCCCAAGATAAGGAAGCAAGTTGAAACATGTTTAAGGTAAAGACATGTAGATACACTAGGATCTATTTTCTTATCCGCTTAGCTAATGCACAAATTTACATTACCATGATTTGAGATAAGGCTGTCACTTAAAAACACAGAAAATTTTGCCAACTGGATCTGATGACGTAACAACGTCGCTTCGCGGTAAAAATTTTATTTCGACTAGATATCCCTCCCAAGCACAGCTATCCTCACTCATTTTACGCAATTTTACCACATCCTTAACTACTACATATCTTTTCCAAAGGCCTGAGTCTGTTTTTATCAGTAAACAGGCAAGAAATTCAAAAGCAAAAGACTGTAATTAAAATTTTGTCGTGAACCATGCTTTTTTATTATAATATCTTATTTAAGTCTGGAGTTTCGGGAAAAAAATCTTCCCTAGTTTACGCCAATTTATGGCACATTCACAATCAAAGTTGATCCGAGGACCAACAAAATTAAACACTTACGAATAAAACCAATTCGTTGTTTTATGCAGGGAATATATTCAGATTCTTTTAGGGTATTTTGCGGCAAGCTTTCAAGTGGGAAGGCCATGTTTGATTCGCGGATCTATTAGTCTGAAATCAACTTGTTCTGAATGCGCCAATTTAGAAAGCAGTTAAATTGACAATAAGGGGACGGAGGTTAAAAACAGTTTAGCGCATGAATGGTGCATAAAACAATGAATAGGGGAGTTTTTGTTCTGAAGGTTTTAATTTTGTTATAGATATATCTAGAAATTATTTTACATAAAAAACGACAATAAAAGCTATTTTGTACGAATAAGATCGTGGTAAAGTACCGATCTATCTAAGTTGAAATCTTAAAAAAATAGAAAAAAGGAAAGAAAACATAAACTCACTGATAACATTGCAGCTCGTAATTTTATAAAAGAAAAAAAAGGTTGAAAACTGTAGTTGTAGCGGGTTGTTTTTACACTTTGTCAAACCTAATAAGAAAATGCATTGGTGACCTCATATCGGAGGCAGTATGCACCGGCATGTCATGCCAGCCATTTTATTTTGTCTATCCATTTTGAAATATTGTATTCCATATTGAAATATTTGAAGAAATTATAATGGTATTAAACTAAACAGGCAATGCGGCCAACAATATGCATGTGTGGATATGAGACTGTGATTGACATCCAGTATACCTGAAGTTGACTCTTTACACTTGCACGCATGCATACACACACGCAAGTACACACACACACACACACGCACACACAAACTCGCAATCACACCCTTTAATGTAACTTACATATATTCTTGTCGGTGGCTGTGATCTCCCAGGGTCGGAACCTAGAATGAGAGTTCTTGATTTAGTAGTTTAGCGAGAATCCCAGTAGTGATAGATCAATCCAGCTAGTACGATGGGTTTATGATAATGCTGTCTAAGGTAAAGACATATTACACCTAAATAAAACTAGGCAACAATTACCTAAATGCCTGTAAGATTGAATGCGGTTGTTTTATGGAAAAAAAAATCAATTATTTAACTATGTTACGATATCTATCAGCTAGTGTGCGTTTCTATATACTGTAGAACACAAGCAGGATATATGTACGCGCGCGTGTTCGTGTCTTTATGTGTATATTTGTGTGTGCGCGTTTACATGTATGTGTGTGTGTGTGTGTGTGAGAGAGAGAGAGAGAGAGAGAGAGAGAACGACACCTGGGAGCGCAATCACCTGTCTGCTTCCTCATAATCCAGAGTTGTAGACAATACATCAGGACAGCACCAAATACAAACCACACTAGCTTCTTTAGTGCCTCCATTGAAAAATTTATTCGGTTTAGCCCCTGGTTCTCTAAGGAAGAAATACCTGTCAGAATTGAAATTCAGTATGGAAAAATTGGATCCTACTGCTAACAACGAGTTAGATCGTTTGAATACCTTATCGTCAGAATATTATTAACCAAGATTAAAATTATTGAACGTCCATGCAAAAAATTATGCAAAATTATATTCTCCACCAAACGGTTCTGAGTGAATACCATTTAAAATAGACATTTAAAAAACGGCAGGTACAACTTACCACTTCTGACGTTGCCTATATAGGTATATTCAATCTTTAATATCTATATCATGAATTTTTTATAGTATAGGATAGAGGTGCCGCTTACATCATCAACTGTGCTGCTGTATTCATGGACACTTGATAAAATATAACTAAGACATAGGAACTTAATTTTATTGTTTAGAAAGGAGATCCATATTCAAATAAGCTTATCTTGTTCATAAGACTTTTCCTTGACAATACAGCCTGCTGTTTTCGCCCCCACCCCTAGACTCCACCCCGACCTCCGTAGAAGCTTCGTAAACTCTTTTACATCATTCTCCCCTCATATGAAAATAAACACACACACACACACACACACACACACACACACACACATGAAAAAAGTATAGCATCTAGCGCATAGAGGAGTGTCAGACCTTTCCATTATTTGTTCCCATTGATATTGTTGAGTCTGTTCCCTCCTATATTTAATATTTATGTAATTATATAAGCCAACCATTTATCATATAACTTGCTTCTGTCTTGAATGGGTATTAACCATTTATATGTAGGTGTGCTGGTAGAGATATGTGGATGCCGGTCTAACGTTACAGAGTCCATAGATATAAAAGCACTTTATTTTCTGGGATAGCGGGTTGTTTTGGGGGATTGTTCGAGGATTCTTGGTATTGTCAGGGTGGGGATTGTCCTAAAATCGTGGGGTGGTTTGGAGTGTGTGCGTGTGTGTGTGTGTGTGTGGGGGGGTCAGGTATAATGTTTTGTCTTGATTTGTTAGACATATATTTTGAACCGTCCGATATGACATCCACTTTAATTTTAATATAAAAATAGATTTTCTTAATTTCAGTGTATTAATTCCCATCAAGGAATTAACTCAAAATCGTCTCGGCATGATTCCAGATCCGACTCTATCTTTCCTCTGCACGTGTACAGAGACACATCAAAATAAAAACAATCTCACATCTTCAGTTCCTATTGAAAACCCTTTCATCAGTATTTGTACAGTATTCACATTTTATACACTTGACCTAAGCGGAACCAATGCGCGGGCAAACGTTACTTCAAATGATCTACATACTTATTGTGCAATGTTACGGATGAGGGTTCCTACTTCCTAATTTTGTCATAGAATTATCGTAACACTTAGGAGATTGTGATGTCACACCTAGCACAATGATGACACGTTATGCAGGACAGGACGTCGCATCTCACATATAAGATGCAATCATATGTTACATCTCACATAATAGATGAATGACGTGTATTACAATATTGTCACCAACTGTAGACTCGGATGTCACATCTAATGCAATGGTGCTATATACTAAGACAAACCAATGATGTTACAATTCAATTAGTATGACACTACATACACGTATAATGCAGTGGGGTTATGTTGTATAGCCAAAAGAGTTCGCACCCAGTTTAATGATCGCGCTTCGAAAACTTTGACGTCAGATCTGATGCAATAATGTACTAATAATGTACTAACAGAAAAGTACATCTTAAAGGGCATCAAATCAAACGAAAATATCCCATATATTATGTCACACTGCAATGCTAAGTAATTTACTGTTTCTTGAATAGAACAATATCATCGATGTGGACGCCGCATGTAATTTTAGATAAAGGATAATTTTAGAATTTAAATTAAAAAAATAATATACTTCATCTAAATATCATTGATGTGTCGCATATTTTTATCATTCTGCTGCGTGATCTGCACAGAAAAACATTAACATTTTAATATTGTGCTTTCAATTCAATCATGTATAAAATTATTTAAAGTGTCTTGACGTTTCATGTATACCTTAAGACCCCATTCCCATAGATTTTAGATCGATCTATCCCTGTTTGGAGTCTCACTAGATTACTGTCAACTTAGCCGGCTTAAGCTACTGTCCCGCATACTAAAAGCTGTAAGGGGGTAATTAACTATGGTGCGCGCTCGGCTGACTGCAATTTAGCGTGAACCCCCAGGGAGTTAGGTCGATCTAAATCTAAATCTCTGGGAATGAACCCTTAAGTTTAAAATACCTCTTGACGTCTTTAATAAAATGCCTGTATTCACTCTATATGTTCATTGTATAAGTCATACATATTTTGCGCGAATACTCACTAAAACCATCCTTAACTAGAGAAAAAGTGACGTCATGGATGTGTCACTTGTCAAAAAGCCACCTTATACATTTTAACACGTGTGCAGTGAAGTCCACGCTTTAATGCTTATTACTATCACAATCATTGTTACTGGTAAAGGGTAAATGTATTTACGAAATTAAAGGAGGAGTCAGACATTCGATCAAGCTCGTTTAAGATGGCACCCTGCATTTTAGCTAGAAAAGTATTTTGTTTTCAAAAACGATGCATTCTTTATCGCCCATGCACAGTCAAGAGACAACATAATGAACGTTCACCTCAACATAACCATTATTCATACAACGTGTATCTCAACTACCACGTTTTGAACACGTCAATACCAGTCTAGCGTAAAGTTAAAAAGACGAGCGTCAAGTTCATAATGTTGCCATATTTTCCTGATATCGCTTCTAGAAATTTCAGTAAAATATTTCTTCCAAACTGCAGAGGAAGAGACCGGGTGATCATCTTGAGGATACGTCAACTTGTCGTCCATTCCTATTAACTTCAGCATCATGTTTAGATCTGTGCCTTGAGATTCCAGTCTGGCGATGACGTCATAATGAACCTGACATGGATCACATAATCTAATATAGCTTTCCCAATGGGGGTTATAAGCTTTGTTTGGGTCAAGAGAGGTGAGATAATCAATGAAAGCCTGAAAAGAGACACCTTTCCCGGCCAGCATACCTGGCGTCGGGTTGGTTTCAAACCTCTTGGCAATGTATATAGCTTCCCTTACAAAGGTCCTACCTTTGCCTTCCAGTTTATCTCTGTAGGCTGATACCAGGCGCTCCAATGGATGGCGAACGACGATCACCTTCAAATAGGTATCCAACCGTAATTTAGCTCCAAACGGAGAATATTGACTCAGTCGAGGAAGGTAACGTTTGTAAGCAAACACTTTCTTATCGGGTCCAAAATTGTGGAACTTTTTCATATCCACGTTCCCTGTTAACGCGTAAAGTAGGCGTTTACCATTGGAACAGCCGACTTTAGGCATTGAGCACATAATAAGGCAGTGCTTATCATCCACATAAAGGAAGGGGGGAAAGCCTGTCCTGGCACTGCTGCCATCTACAGAGCGGTTGGTCTCTCGGCAAACGGTTTCCATGTGTTTCGCACGACGTTCCATCCCTTCCCGCCATATTTTAGGGACGTTCAACCAGGATGAATGCCGATCCTGGAAGTAAAATCAAATATGTGTGTGTGTGTGTGTGTGTGTGTGTGTGTGTGAGAGAGGGGGTAAATACTGTTTGCTCGTTTTTAACGTGCGCATTCATTTAATTTTTGGAAAAGTTCGCAAAAATTCATTTGAATATATGCGATCATTTTGGTCACCAAATTCAAGTTCCGGAGGCAATATTTCAAATGATTTCATTCTCACTTGACACATACTTTCTATTAGCTTGTTTAGCCATAGCCCAAGGTAAGGAAGTAAATTGAAACATGTTGAAGGTCAATAGATACGCTAGGATCTATTTTCTTATCCGATAATGCAGACATTTACATCACCATGTTTTGAGGTAAGGCTGTCACTTTGAAAACACACAGGGAAAATCTGGCCAATTAGATCTGATGAGTGGTGAAATGTTTGTATTTGATTTCAACCATATATCCCTCCCAAGGACAGCTATCCACACCCTTTTTACGCAAATTTACCACAGCCCTTATTACTACAATTTAGTGTCACGGAATCTTTTCGAAAGGCCTGCTTGTGATTTTATCAGTAACAAGGCCAAAGATTCAAAAGCAAAGAATCGTAGTTAAAACTTTTGTCGTGAACCATGCTGTTGTTATTATTATATCTTATTTAGGTCTGGAGTTTCTGAAAAAAAAACGCTCTCAAGTTTAAGCAAATTTTTGGCGCATTCACAATCAAAATTGATCCGAGGACTAACAAAATTAAACCCTTTAGAAAAAAATTGTTGTTTTATACGGGGAATCTATAAAGAATTCTTTTAGGGTATTTTTCGGCAAGCTTTCAAGTGGGAAGGCCATGTTTGATTCGCGGATCTATCGGTCTGAAGATCAACTTGTTCTGAGTGCGCCAATTTAAAAAGCAGTTTTAAAAATTGAAAATAAGGGGACGGAGGTAAAAAACAGTTAAACTCATGAATGGTGCATAATACAACGAATGGAGGAGTTTTTTTTGTTCTGAAGGGTTTAATTTTGTTATAAAATATCTAGATAATTATTTTACATGTAAAAAGACAAAAAAGCTATTTTGACCAAATAAGATCGTTGTAAAGTACCGACCTATTTTAAGTCGAAATCTTAAAAAAAAAGAAAAAAAAAACACTGATAACATTGAAGCTCGTAATTTGATTAAAAAAAAAGTTGAAAACTGTAGCTGTAGCGGGTTGATTTTACACTTTGTCAAACTTAATAAGGAAATGCATTGGTGACCTCACATCGGAAGTAGAATGCACCGGCATGTCATGCCAGCCTTTTTAATTTTATCTATTTTGAAATATTCCATTCCATATTGAAATATTTGAAGAAATTATAATGGTATTAAACGAAGCAGGCATGTATGTGTGTGTGGATATGAGACTGTGATTGAAATCCAGTATACCTGAAGTTGACTCTTTACGCTTGCACGCATGCATGCACGCACGCAAGTACACACACACACGCACACAAACTCGCAATCACACCCTTTAAGTAACTTACATATATTCTTGTCGGTGGCTGTGATCTCCCAAGGTCAGAACCTAGAATGAGAGTTCTGAAAATTGACGCATGTGACAGTAGTTTACTTGATTTAGTAGTTTAGCGAGAATCCCCGTAGTGATAGATGGGTTTATTCATTGTAACGCGTTCTTAGATAAAAACATATAATACCTAAATAAAAACACGTCAACAAAAACCTAAAAAGGTGAAAGATTGAATGTGGTTGTCTTATGGGAGAAATTCATCAATTATTTAACTATGTTAGGATTATTAGTGTGTGTTTCTATATACTGTATAACAAAAGTAGGACATATGTACGCGCACGTGTTCGTGTTCGTGTGCGTATGTTTATGTTTATATGTGTGTGTGCGCGTGCGCATGTATGTGCGTGTGTGTACATGAGAGAGAGAGAGAGAGAGAGAGAGAGAGAGAGAGAGAGAACGACTGCTGAGAGCAGAATCACCTGTCTGCTTTCTCATAAACCAGAGTTGTAGACAATACATCAGGACAGCACCAAATACAAACCACTGGAACATCTTCAGTGCCTCCATTGGAAACTATTCTGTTCAGCCCCTGGTTCTCTAAGAGAGAAATCCCTGTCAGAATTGAAAATCTGTGTGGAAAAATTGGATCCTTCTGAATACTATTGTATCCTTCAGTTTATCATTAACTAAGATCAAAATTATTGAAAGTCCCTGCAAAAATTATGCAAAATTAATATTCTCTCCTAAACGGTTCTGAGTAAATATCATTTAAAATCGACATTTGAAGACGACAGGTACAACTTACCACTTCTGACGTTGCCTGTATAGGTATATTTAATGTTTTATATTTATGCCATGCCGCTTATACCATCAAATGCGCTGCTGTACTCATGGACCCTTGATAAAATATAACTAAGACATAGAATCTTAACTTTGTTATTAAATGTGGAACTCCATATTCAAATAAGCTTATCTAGTTCATAAGACTTTTCCATGGCAATACAGTCTGCTGTTTTCTGCCTCCTCCCCCCCCCCACTTTTTCCCCCACCTCCACCCTGAACCCCGTAGAAGCTTCGTAAACTCTTTTATCTCCCTCCCCCTATATGAAAAAAAAACTATAGCTTCTAGTTCATATAGAGGGGTGTCAGACATTGTCCATTATCTGTTCCCCTTTATATTGTGGAGCCTGTTCCATCCTCAATTTAATATTTATGTAATTACATAAGCCAACCTTTTATCATATAACTTGCTTCTGTCTTGAATGGGTATTAACCATTTATTATGTAGGTGTGCTGGTAGATATATATGGATACTGATGTAACGTTACAGAGTCCCCCATGATAGAGAGTTCGTTCCCCATTCGTTTGTACAGGTAAGCCTTGCCCTAAAATTTGACCCATTTAGGTCAGGCTAACCCTAGCCACTGTAACTAAATGAAGGGCGAACTTTCTGTAACACGGACTCTCAGTTTCGTTACACCGGTACCTTGAATTTAATAAGTAGGAACCCTTACCTGTTAATATTGCACAATAAGTGTGTAGATCATTTGAAATAACTTGCACGCGCATTGGTTCCGCTTATATAAAGCGTATACAATGATGAAGGGGCTTTTCAATAGGAACTGAAAATGTGAGATTGTTTTTATTTTGATGTGTCTCTGTACACGTGCAGAGGAAAGATAGAGTCGGATCTGGAGTCATTCCGAGACGCTTTTGAGTTAATTACTTGATAGGAATTAATACACTGAAATTCAGTAAATCTATTAATTAAAGTGGATGTCATATCGGACGGTTCACAACAATATGTCTAACAAATCAAGACAAAACATTATACTTGAACCCCCCTCCCCCCCCCCCAACACACACACACACACACATACTCCAAACCACCCCACGATTTTAGGACAATCCCCACCCTGACAATACCAACAGTCCTTCTTGAACAATCCCCCCAAAACAACCCGCTATCCCAGAAAATAAAGTGCTTTTACATCTATATAAGGTTTGTGTGCATTTCTTGAATATTTCACTTACGCAAGATAAAATGTGTCTTATGCATAAAAAACAACACATTACTTTAACTGTAAAATTCTCTACAGTTATCTCACTCCATTTGCAAGAGGTGACATCTGGGATGCTACTGGCTTCATCATGACAACGCATTTGCACACAGCTCTCGCCTGGCAAGTGATTTGTTGCAGAAACACATTGTTCTGAGAATGGAACAACCATCTTTGAGCCCTGATATTCTTCCTACTGAGCATCTGTGACATGAATTGGAGAGTGCAATGCAGAGGAGAACCAATCCCCAAATAATTTAGAACAACATCGCCGGAATGGGACAATATTCCACAAAACAGGATTGTTACTATTGCTGAAGGCTTGTCGCGCCGCCTACAGGAGATAACTGCAGTACGCGGAAGTCACACACTCTGTTAGACATGTGACATTTAACGAGCACCCCCTAATGCTAATTGTGTGTTAATTTGGTGATATTTGGAGGTGTCTTTTCAGTTAAACATGCACTTCTCTGCCTCTGTGGAAATCACAGTGAAACGCCGGATTTGAAGGGGGGGCATATTTTCAATTTGAATTAATGTTATAAATATATAGATATTTTGCCGCTATTTCATATTTTCTAAACGATTAACCATGTAAGATATGGTATCTGGAATAAAAAGCATTGTTTAGAAAAGTTTACACCAGTGACGTGATCATTTGTAAATAAAAGCACATGGAATTAGGGGTGGGACAACCTTTTTGACCAATGTTGTATATTTAAGCACGTGTGCAGTGAAGTTCTTGCTTTAATGCTAATTACTATCACAATCACTATTACCGATAACGGGTCAAATGTATTTACAAAATTAAACGAGTCAGACATTCGATCATTGAGGATTCATGTTAATTCACCGTGTAGATCTTAATGAGAATAGACGTATATTACAACTATAATGTAGATCTTCAAAAGTGCATCAATATATATTTACTTCTAGACATTCGATCAAGCACGTTTTAGATGGCGCCATGTCTTTTAGCTAGAAAAATATTTTGTGTTTTCAGAAACAATTTATTTTTATCACCCATACACAATCAAAAGACAACATAATGAACGTTCACCTCAACATAACCATTATTCATACAGCGTGTATCTCAAATACCACGTTTTAAACACGTCAGTACCAGTCTAGTGTAAAGTTAAAAAGACGAGCGTCAAGTTCATAGTGTTGCCATATTTTCCTAATATCGCTCCTAGATATTTCAGTAAAATATTTCTTCCAAACTGCAGAGGAAGAGGCAGGGAGATCACCTTGAGGATAAGTCAACTTGTCGTCCATTCCTATCAGCTTCAGCATCATGTTCAGATCTGTGCCTTGAGATTCCAGTCTGGCGATGACGTCATAATGAATCTGACATGGATCACATAATCTAATGTAGCTTTCCCAATGGGGGTTATAAGCTTTGTTTGGGTCAAGAGTGATGAGATAATCAATGAAAGCCTGAAAAGAGACACCTTCTTTCCCAGTTAACATACCTGGCGTCGGGTTGGTTTCAAACCACTTGGCAATATATATAGCTTCCCTTGTAATGGTGCTACTTTTACCTTCCAGTTTACCTCTGTAGGCCGATACCAGGCGCTCCAATGGATGACGAACGACGATCACCTTCAAATAGGTCTCCAACCGTAATTTAGCTCCAAACGGAGAATACTGACTCAGTCGAGGAAGGTAACGTTTGTAAGCAAACACTTTCTTATCGGGTCCAAAATTGTGGAACTTTTTCATATCCACGTTCCCTGTTAACGCGTAAAGTAGGCGTTTACCATTGGAACAGCCGACTTTAGGCATTGAGCACATAATAAGGCGGTGCTTATCATCTACATAAAGCATGGGTGGAAAGCCTGTCCTGGCACTGCTGCCATCTACAGAGTGGGTGGTGTCTCGGCAAACGGTTTCCATGTGTTTCACGCGACGTTCCATCTCTTCCCGCCAGTTTTTAGGGACGTTCAACCAGGATGAATGCCTATCCTGGAAATAGAGTGAGAGAGAGGGAGAGAGAGATAGAGAGTGAGAGAGAGAGAGAGATTGGACAAATACTGCTTGCTTGTTTGTAATGTGCAAATCCATTTAATTTTCGGAAAAGTTATCAAAATTCATTTAAATATAAGAGATCATTTTGGTCACCTAATTCACGTTCTGGAGACAATATTTCAAATGATTTCTTTCTAAGTTGATACATACTTTCTATTAGCTTGTTAAGCCATAGCCCAAGGTAAGGAAGCAAGTTGAAACATGTTTAAAGTAAAGACATGTAGATACACTAGGATCTATTTTCTTATCCGCTTAGCTAATGCACAAATTTACATTACCATGATTTGAGATAAGGCTGTCACTTAAAAACACAGAAAATTTTGCCAACTGGATCTGATGACTTAACAACGTCGCTTCGCGGTAAAAATTTTATTTCGACTAGATATCCCTCCCAAGCAAAGCTATCCTCACCCTTTTTACGCAATTTTACCACATCCTTAACTACTACATATCTTTTCCAAAGGCCTGATTCTGTTTTTATCAGTAAACAGGCAAGAAATTCAAAAGCAAAGGACTGTAATTAAAATTTTGTCGTGAACCATGCTATTTTTATTATAATATCTTATTTAGGTCTAGAGTATCGAGAAAAAAAAAAAAAAAACGTTTACGCCAATTCATGGCACATTCACAATCAAAGTTGATCCGAGGACCAACAAAATTAAACCCTTACGAATAAAACTCATTCGTTGTTTTATTCAGATTCTTTTTAGGGTATTTTGCGGCAAGCTTTCAAGTGGGTCGGCCATGTCTGATTCCCGGATCTATAAATCTAGGATCAAGTTGTTCTGAATACGCCAATTTAGAAAGTAGTTAAATTGACAATAAGGGGACGGAGGTTAAAAACAGTTTAGCGCGTGAATGATGCTAATAACAAAGAATGGGTCGTTTTTTTTTTCTGAAGGGTTAAATTTTGTTTTGAATATATCTAGATAATTATTTTACTTAAAAAAACGACAAAAAAAAGCTATTTTGATCTAATAAGATCGTTGTAAAGTACCGATCTATCTAAGTTGAAATCTTAAAAATATAGAAAAAAGAAAAGAAAACATAAACTCACTGATAACATTGCAGCTCGTAATTTGATAAAAGAAAAAAAAAAAGGTTGAAAACTGTAGCTGTAGCGGGTTGTCTTTACACTTTGTCAAACCTAATAAGAAAATGCATTGGTGACCTCATATCGGAGGCAGTATGCACCGGCATGTCATGCCAGCCATTTTATTTTGTCTATCCATTTTGAAATATAGTATTCCATATTGAAATATTTGAAGAAATTATAATGGTATTAAACTAAACAGGCAATGCGGCCAACATTATGCATGTGTGGATATGAGACTGTGATTGACATCCAGTATACCTGAAGTTGACTCTTTACGCTTGCACGCATGCATGCAAGCACGCAAGTACACACACACACGCACACAAACTCGCAATCACACCCTTTAAGTAACTTACATATATTCTTGTCGGTGGCTGTGATCTGCCAGGGTCGGAACCTAGAATGAGAGTTCTTGATTTAGTAGTTTAGCGAGAATCCCCGTAGTGATAGATCAATCCAGCTAGTACGATGGGTTTATGATAATGCTGTCTAAGGTAAAGACATATTACACCTAAATAAAACTAGGCAACAATAACCTAAATGCGTGTAAGATTGAATGCGGTTGTTTTATGGAAAAAAAATCAATTATTAAACTATGTTACGATTACTATCAGCTAGTGTGCGTTTCTATATACTGTAGAACACAAGTAGGATATATGTACGCGCGCGTGTTCGTGTCTTTATGTGTATATTTGTGTGTGCGCGTTTGCATGTATGTGTGTGTGTGTGAGAGAGAGAGAGAGAGAACGACAGCTGGGAGCGCAATCACCTGTCTGCTTCCTCATAATCCAGAGTTGTAGACAATACATCAGGACAGCACCAATTACAAACCACACTAGCTTCTTTAGTGCCTCCATTGAAAAATTTATTCTGTTTAGCCCCTGGTTCTCTAAGGGAGAAATACCTGTCAGAATTGAAAATCAGTATGGAAATATTGGATCCTACTGCTAACAACGAGTTAGATCGTTTGAATACCTTATCGTCAGAATATTATTAACCAAGATTAAAATTATTGAACGTCCGTGCAAAAAAATTATGCAAAATTATATTCTCCAACAAACGGTTCTGAGTGAATACCATTTAAAATAGACATTTAAAAAACGACAGGTACAACTTACCACTTCTGACGTTGCCTGTATAGGTATATTCAATCTTTAATATCTATATCATGAATTTTTTATAGTATAGGATAGAGGTGCCGCTTACACCATCAACTGTGCTGCTGTATTCATGGACACTTGATAAAATATAACTAAGACATAGGATCTTAATTTTATTATTTAGTAAGGAGCTCCATATTCAAATAAGCTTATCTTGTTCATAAGACTTTTCCTTGACAATACAGCCTGCTGTTTTCGCCGCCACCCCTCGACTTCACCCCGACCTCCGTAGAAGCTTCGTAAACTCTTTTACATCATTCTCCCCTCATATGAAAATAAACACACACACACACACACACACACACACACGCACACATGAAAAAAGTATAGCATCTAGCGAATAGAGGAGTGTCAGACCTTTCCATTATTTGTTCCCATTGATATTGTTGAGTCTGTTCCCTCCTATATTTAATATTAATATAATTATATAAGCCAACCTTTTATCATATAACTTGCTTCTGTCTTGAATGGGTATTAACTATTTAATATGTAGGTGTGCTGGTAGAGATATGTGGGTGCCGGTGTAACATTACAGAGTCCCCCCATCAGAGAGATTCCGCTTCCCATTCGTTTGTACAGGTAATTATAAGCATTGCCCTAGATTTTGACCCATTTAGGTCAGGCTAACCCTAACCATTGTATCTAAATGGAGGGCGGACTTTCTGTTACACGGACTGTCAGTTTCGTTACACCTGTACTTTAAATTTAATAAGTAGGAACCCGCATCTGTAACATTGCACAATAAGTGTGTAGATCATTTGAAGTAACTGTTGCGCGTGCATTGGTTCCGCTTAGATAAAGTGTATAAAATGTGAATACTGTACAAAAGGGGGCTTTTCAATAGGAACCGAAGATGTGAGATTGCTTTTATTTTGATGTATCTCTGTACACGTGCAGAGGAAGGACAGAGTCGGATCTGGAGTGATGCCGAGGCGCTTTTGGGATAATTTGTTGATGGGAATTAATACACTGAAATTCAGTGAATCTATTAATTAAAGTGGATGTCATATCGGACGGTTCACAACAATATGTCTAACAAATTAAGACAAAACACTATACTTGACCCCCCCCCCCCCAAACACACACACACTCCAAACCACCCCACGATTTTAGTACAATCCCTACCCTGACAATACCAACAGTCCCTCTCGAACAATCCATTCAAAACAACCCTCTATCACAGAAAATAAAGTGCTTTTATATCTATGTGAGGTACGTGTGCATTTCTTGAATATTTCACTAACGCAAGATAAAATGTGTCTTATGCATAAAAACACAACACATTACTTTTACTGTTAAATTCTCTACAAATATCTCACTCCATTTGCAAGAGGTGACATCTGGGATGCTACTGGCTTCATCATGGCAACGCATTTGCACACAGCTCTCGTCTGGCAAGTGATTTGTTGCAGAAACACATTGTTCTGAGAATGGAACAACCATCTTTGAGCCCTGATATTCTTCCTACTGAGCATCTGTGACATGAATTGGAGAATGCAATGCAGAGGAGAACCAATCCCCAAATAATCTAAAACTACATCGCCGGAATGGGACAATATCCCACAAAACAGGATTGTTCCTCTTGTTGAAGGCTTGTCGCGCCGCTTACAGGAGATGACTGCAGTACGCGGTAGTCACACACTCTGTTAGACACGTGACATTTAACGAGCACCCCCTAATGCTAATTGTGTGTTAATTTGGTGATAATTGGCGGTGTCTTTTCAGTTAAAAAGGCACTTCTCTGCCCCTGTGGAAGTCACAATGAAATGCCGGATTTGAGGGGGAGCATACTTTCAATTTGAATTAATGTTATAAATATATAGATATTTTGCCGCTATTTTAACGATTAACCATGCAAGGTATGGTATCTGGAATAAAAATCATTGTTTAGAACAGTTTGAATTACATGGAATTAGGGGTGGGACAACCATTATGACCAATGTTGTATATTTAAACACGTGTGCAGTGAAGTTCATGCTTTAATGCTAATTACTATAAAAATCACTATTACCGATAAAGGATCAAATGTATTTACGAAATTAAACGAGTCAGACATTCGATCATTGAGGATTCATGTTAATTCACCGTATAGACCTTAATGAGAATAGAAGTATTTTAGAAATAATTTAAGTATTTTACAACTATAATGTAGATCTTCAAAAGTGCATCAATATATATTTACTTCTAGACATTCGATCAAGCACGTTTTAGATGGCGCCGTGTCTTTTAGCTAGAAAAATATTTTGTGTTTTCAGAAACAATTTATTTTTATCACCCATACACAATCAAGAGACAACATAATGAAAGATCACAATAATATAACCATTATTCATACAGCGTGTATCTCAACTACCACGTTTTAAACACGTCAGTACCAGTCTAGTGTAAAATTAAAAAGACGAGCGTCAAGTTCATAATGTTGCCATATTTTCCTGATGTCACTTTGAGATATTTTAGTAAAATATTTCTTCCAGACTGCAGAGGAAGAGGCCGGGAAATCACCTTGACGATACGTCAACTTGTCGTCCATTCCTATCAGCTTCAGCATCATGTTAAGATCTGTGCCTTGAAATTCCAGTTTGGCGATGACGTCATAATGAATCTGACATGGATCACATAATCTAATGTAGCTTTCCCAATGGGGGTTATAAGCTTTGTTTGGGTCAAGAGAGATGAGATAATCAATGAAAGCCTGAAACGAGACACCTTCTTTCCCAGTTAACATACCTGGCGTCGGGTTGGTTTCAAACCCCTTGGCAATATATATAGCTTCCCTTGTAATGGTGCTACTTTTACCTTCCAGTTTACCTCTGTAGGCCGATACCAGGCGCTCCAATGGATGACGAACGACGATCACCTTCAAATAGGTCTCCAACCGTAATTTAGCTCCAAACGGAGAAAACTGACTCAGTCGAGGAAGGTAACGGTTGTAAGCAAATACTTGCTTATCGGATCCAAAATTGTGGAACTTTTTCATATCCACGTTTCCTGTTAACGCGTAAAGTAGGCGTTTTCCATTGGTGCAGCCGACTTTAGGCATTGAGCACATAATAAGACGGTGCTTATCATCCACATAAAGGAATGGGGGAAAGCCTGTCCTGGCACTGCTGCCATCTATAGAGCGGGTGGTCTCTCGGCAAACGGTTTCCATGTGCTTCACTCGACGCTCCATGTCTTCCCGCCAGTTTTTAGGGACGTTCAACCAGGATGAATGCCGATCCTGGAAATAGAATCAAATGTGTGCCTGTGTGTGTGTGTGTGTGTGTGTGTGAGAGAGAGAGAGAGAGAGAGAGAAAGAGAAAGAGAGAGAGTGTGTGTGGATAAAGACTCGTTTGTAATGTGCAAATCCATTTAATTTTCGGAAAAGGTATCAAAGTTCATTTAGATATATGTGATCATTTTGGTCACCAAATTCAAGTTTCGGAGACAACGTTTCAAACGATTTCATTCTCAGTCGACACATACTTTCTATAATCTGCATAGTCAAAGGTAAGGAAGCAAGTTAATACACGTTGAAGGTAAATAGATACATTAGGATCTATTTTCTTATCCGCTTAGCTAATGCATAAATTTACATTACCATGTATTGAGATAATGCCGTCACTTCAAAAACACACAGGGAAAATTTGGCCAACTGGATACGATGACTTAACAACGTTGCTTTGCGGTCAAAATTTCATTTCAACTGAAAATCCCTCCCAAGCACATCTATCCACACCCTTTTTACGCAAATTTACCACATCCTTAATAACTACAAATCTTTTCGAAAGGCCTGCTTTTGATCTTATCAGTAAAGAGGCGAAGAATTTCAAAAGCAAAGGATTGTAGTTAAAACTTTTTGTCGCGAACCATGCTTTTTATTATAATATCTTATTTAGGTCTGGAGTTTCGGGAAAAAAATCTTCCCTAGTTTACGCCAATTTATAGCACAATCACAATCCAAGTTGATCCAAGGACTAACAAAATTAAACCCTTAAGAATAAAACCATTCGTTGTTTTATGCAGGGAATCTATTCAGATTCTTCTAGGGTATTTTGCGGCAAGCTTTCAAGTGGGAAGGCCATGTTTGATTCGCGGATCTATTAGTCTGAAGATCATCTTGTTCTGAATGGGACGGAGGTTAAAAACAGTTTAGCGCATGAATGGCGCATAAAACAATGAATGGGGGAGTTTTTGTTCTGAAGGGTTTAATTTTGTTATAGATATATCTAGAAATCATTTTACATAAAAAACGACAATAAAAGCTATTTTGAGCGAATAAGATCGTGGTAAAGTACCGATCTATCTAAAAAAAAAACAGAAAAGGGAAAATAAAACATAAACTCACTGATAACATTGCAGCTCGTAATTTAATAAAAGAACAAAAGAGTTTGAAAACTGTAGCTGTAGCGGGTTGATTTTACACTTTGTCAAACCTAATAAGAAAATGCATTGGTGACCTCATATCGGAGGCAGTATGCACCGGCATGTCATGCCAGCCATTTTATTTTGTCTATCCATTTTGAAATATTGTATTCCATATTGAAATATTTGAAGAAATTATAATGGTATTAAACTAAACAGGCAATGCGGCCAACATTATGCATGTGTGGATATGAGACTGAAGTTGACTCTTTACGCTTGCACGCATGCATGCACGCACGCAAGTACACACACACACGCACACACACGCACGCAAACTCTCAAACACACTATGAAAGTAACTTACATATATTCTTGTCGGTGGATGTGAACTACTGATGTCGGTACCTAGAATGAGAGTTCTGAAAATTGACGCATGTGACAGTGGTTTACTTGATTTAGTAGTTTAGCGAGAATTTCCGTGGTGATAGATCAATCCAGCTAGTACCATGGGTTTATGATAATGCTGTCTTAGGTAAAGACATATTACAGCTAAATAAAACTAGGCAACAATTACCTAAATGCGTATAAAATTGAACGCGGTTGCTTTATGGAAAAAATCAATTATTTAACTATGTTACGATTACTATCAGCCAGTGTGTGTTTCTATATACTGTAGAACACAAGTAGGATATATGTACTCGCGCGTGTTCTTGTGCGTGTCTTAATGTGTATTTGTGTGTGTGTGCGCATTTGCGTGTGTGTGTGTGTGTGTGTGTGGGTGTGTGTGTGTGTGTGAGAGAGAGAGAGAGAGAGAGAGAGAGAGAGAGTGAGGGAACGACTGCTGAGAGCGGAATCACCTGTCTGCTTTCTCATCAGCCAGAGTTGTAGACAATACATCAGGACAGCACCAAATACAAACCACTGGAACATCTTCAGTGCTTCCATTGGAAACTATTCTGTTCAGCCCCTGGTTCTCTAAGGGAGAAATCTCTGTCAGAATTGAAAATCTGTGTGGTAAAATTGGATCCTTCTGCTAACAAAGAGTTGGATCTTTTGAATACATTATCGTCAGAATACTATTAACCAAGATCAAAATTATTGAACGTCCGTGAAAAAAAATTATTCAAAATTAATATTTTCCTCCAAACGGTTCTGAGTAAATACTATTTAAAATACACATTTGAAGACGACAGATACAACTCACCACTTCTGACGTTGCCTTTATAGGTATATTTAATATTTTATATTTATGCCATGCCGCTTATACCATCAAATGCGCTGCTGTATTCATGGACACTTGATAAAATATAACTAAGACATAGGATCTTAATTTTATTATTTGGTAAGGAGCTCCATATTCAAATAAGCTTATCTTGTTCATAAGACTTTTCCATGATATTACAACCTGCTGTTTTCGGCCTCCGCCCCCCCCCCTCGACTCCACCCCGACCCCCGTAGAAGCTTCGTAAACTCTTTTACATCACTCCCCCCTCAAATAAACACACACACACACACACACACACACACACACACACATGAAAAAAGTATAGCATAGAGGAGTGCATAGAGGAATGTCAGACCTTTCCATTATTTGTTCCCATTGATATTGTTGAGTCTGTTCCCTCCTATATTTAATATTTATGTAATTATATAAGCCAACCATTTATCATATAACTTGCTTCTGTCTTGAATGGGTATTAACCATTAATATGTAGGTGTGCTGGTAGAGATATGTGGATGCCGGTCTAACGTTACAGAGTCCATAGATATAAAAGCACTTTATTTTCTGGGATAGCGGGTTGTTTTGGGGGATTGCTCGAGGATTCTTGGTATTGTCAGGGTGGGGATTGTCCTAAAATCGTGGGGTGGTTTGGAGTGTGTGCGTGTGTGTGTGTGGGGGGGGGTCAAGTATAATGTTTTGTCTTGATTTGTTAGACATATATTTTGAACCGTCCGATATGACATCCACTTTAATTTTAATATAAAAATAGATTTTCTTAATTTCAGTGTATTAATTCCCATCAAGGAATTAACTCAAAATCGTCTCGGCATGATTCCAGATCCGACTCTATCTTTCCTCTGCACGTGTACAGAGACACATCAAAATAAAAACAATCTCACATCTTCAGTTCCTATTGAAAACCCCTTCATTATGTACAGTATTCAGATTTTATACACTTGACCTAAGTGGAACCAATGCGCGTGCAAACGTTACTTCAAATGATCTACATACTTATTGTGCAATGTTACAGATGAGGGTTCCTACTTCCTAATTTTGTCATAGAATTATCGTTACACTTAGGAGATTGTGATGTCACACCTAGCACAATGATGACACGTTATGCAGGACAGGACGTCGCATCTCACATATAACACCCCATTCTCATAGATTAGATCGACCTACATTGGATCGACCTAACTCCCTGGGGGTTCACGCTAAATAGCTGTCAGCCGGGCGGACACGAAAGTTAATTACCCCTTAAAGCTTGTAGTAGGCGGGGACGGACACTTAAGGGGGATTATCTGACAGTAATCTAGTGAGACTCCCCGCGGTGATAGATCGATCTAAAAGTTGTGAGAACAGAGCCTAAGATGCAATCATATGTTACATGTCACGTAATAGATGAATGACGTGTAATACAATATTGTCACCAACTGTAGACTCGGATGTCACATCTAATGCAATTGTGCTATATACTAAGACAAATCATTGATGTTACAATGACACTACATACACGTACACACACTGGACAAAAGAAGTGTCACCCCCTAACTCAGAGTAATAAAAGTAGGCAGATCTTGGGTAATTATAATGCCTGGTCTACTTATAATGTGAATAATGAGTATAAAACCGCTGTACCATGGGATTGTATTGTTGGTCTTGTAAATGTACAGCAAATGTTATTCCTGTCTTCCTCCAATATGGCAAGATACAGGCAATTATCTAACGGTTATAGGTGCAAGTTATTAACCTGAAGAGGCGAAATATAAGCAATGTCAGTATATCGATACAATTGAATTGTTTAGTCAGAACCGTGCAGATGGTCTGGTCTCGGTATAGAAACACTGGATCAAGAGACAAATTGCCTCTGATGGGTCGTCCAAGAAAAACTACTGGCCGT
>NW_019776148.1:0-18470 GCF_001039355.2 Lingula anatina | reverse complement strand
TGTGTGTGTGTGTGTGTGCAAAAAATACAACACAATTGTGTTGTAAACGCATTATTTATTCGAATTATATATGTATATGTATATATTTTAATTCCTTTACTCCAAAGATTTGCACCTATATGATAACTTATTCAAATGCTGTATTATAGATGTTGTGCGCTACATTTCGATATCACAGTCTTATTTATTGTTGTTACCATTAAGTGTTCATGATCTACGATATGTTATTTATGCAGTATTTGTACTAATATAATTAGTTTAATTATTAATTTATTACAAATTTATTCACAACCATGACTATACTCTTACTATATGAATCAGTGAACCAAGTCAGTGCTTGAATAAAAGTTAATCAAATTATCTTCGCATTTTGTTGAACAATATTAATGATAAGAATTTTGCTACATCACTTCGACAGTGAAGTAAGTGGATTTCCTTTGAGCGGATGCGGATTCCGGATTATCTACATGACCACAATAATGATTTACCGTCTAGCCTGCCTTATGCCCACTATCACGTGATCTGGCCGTCAAGATGGACGATTTAATCAAGACCATCCCTGACACCATGACTGTCTGAGCACATTAATTTAAGCAAATTAAATAGGACACGTCAGTTTTGAGTCAGCTGTACCGAGTGCAACAGAGTATAGTGATTGTCCCAATATAGGGAATAACCTACAGTATGTTGCGTCTACTCCTAGGCAGCTTTAGACTCTAAATAAAATGCATTTTTATTTATTTATTTCACCTTCCTGTCTTTTTATTTGTTGTATTTGAGAGGGCGAGACCAGTTAAAGTTAAGTAATCGTTAAAGTTTTCCCTCCTCGCGTGTTGCTAATATTAAGTCACTTATTAGACCGTCCGCAAAAACTACAGTGATGGCAGTAGAGAGATTAAGCGGTCTTTAGGGGAATAATGTTCCTTTTATTCCTTCGAAAGCGGTGTCTGGTGTGAGGAAAATGACGGCCTCTTTTAGAGAAAAGTGTGACGTCCGTTGATCAAAATTTAGGACAGAATAATTAAGCAAAACAAAACACTGTGAACGGGACTTCAGCGGGCCTGAACGGGACTTCAGCGGACCTGAACGGGACTCAGAAATCAACATGACATGGCTTATAGGACAATTTTAATTTCGCAATGTTGTTGGCGTATAGTATATCAGGGTAAATGTTTTCGGGTCAGTGATCGCTTTTGTTGTTGATGATGACTTTGAAATCCATCCAGTTTGTTTACAATAGAAATGACAAGATAAGTCCTGTCACGTGCACATTAGGTTATCATTGTAAAATTTTAATAACAGGTTAGCACCAGACAGTAACAAAATTACTGATTTCGTTTCGACAAGATTGGACACAAAAGAGCCATATATTGTTACAACAGATTTACATTGTAACTGCCGATCTCACTGTCCTTGAAAAACAAGCATAGATACTGCCTGAATATACAAACTTTTATTACGGTAGACCACCATAATGACACGTTCCGGGCCGTTTCCTATGCCATAGCTTCATACGTTTAAGCGGCAATCTGTCCCCTCAATTACCCGAAACAACTTTGAGCCTTTCACTGGAACGGCAATTATGGTACTTTAAACTAGGGCCCATAAGAATAGCGTTAGTTTGATGGACAATGTCTTTAAGCACACGTCCATGTATCTTTCTAATAGTCATTCCAATTACAAAAATGCAAGGCATCGTTTTTCACTTCATACAGTTGTAACTATCTTCAGCGTAGGTGTTTAATATTCGCTCAGATGTGCTGTGGTCCAATATACAAGTTTACACTCGGTGGATTTTAGCAAATGCTAAAATAATAACAAATGCAATTAATATTTTGATATGTATCCGTAATTAACGCATCCGGGCGCTAGCTATTAGCGTTAATATGATGCCACTCAACGACCAAATTGCTGCAGTAAGACTACTCACTATATCTGTGTAATACTGTAATATATGCTACTGGTATATAAACATATTTTGTATGTCTGCTGGTACGTCAACGTGAGCACTGAGTGATGAAGTATTAAAGAAAAAAAATATTGTCTCCAGTCACGCAGCCATATATATGGCACTGGGGGGTGCGGATGGTTATCTGTGGCTCAATGCATTCTACATGCATCTGCGCAATTTTCGGGCACCTGGAATGAGACCACGAATTACAATGAACAAAGACGTCAGACTCAGTGCATAGTGCATCTTTTAAGAAAGGCCTGTTGTGAGTGGTTGAGGGTGCAGATCCTGATGAGGTGTCGGCTGTCAGTTTGTCACGGAATTCACGGGTCAAGTTATTTACTACTGCCTTAAAGTCGCATCGAGAGATTAATTTCAGCGCCAACACCGGGAAAGACGCTTGATTTCAGCCTTACGTGCCACGCAAACCGAGGCAAGGGGAAACACCAAATGTCCCCACACACTGGAAGCTAAATATAGCCAGGCTATGACGCGCTGACCAAACCCATCTACTTTAAGACTCACTTGTTATGACAGTAGTGACAGTATGAATGTAGTGTCCTATTTATGACACGACAACGAAGGATCGGTCGCGTCGCGTTATCAAAATAATTTCAAACCCAGTCAACTTGAGACGCTGACACACAAACTTAGAATATACTGCATGCACGGTTAGTCGCAGACAAAGGAGAAAAACACTGAGCAGTTGTCGTCAAGTAATCATACATAACTTCGTGTAGCGTCTTCCTGGAGAGAATTTCAGTAAAATCGAGGCACCAGGAGAAGAATATCGGTATAAACACAACGTCAACCATGCCGGAGTCGAAATCGCTGACGACTTTGGACAGGCGACAACGAATACTGCTAGCTGCAGTTTGTGGATTGGTGTTTGCGGAGAGTTTAGTGCTGACTATTGTAGCGCCCCTCCTGCCTATCACTGTAAGTAGTATCTGGTAAATTAAAAAATATGATATCTCTTTCTCTCTCTCTCTCTCTCTCTCTCTCTCTGTGTGTGTGTGTGTGTGTGTGTTTCTCTCTCTCTCTCTCTGTATTTCTGTGTGTATCTCTCTCTCTCTCTCTCTCTCTCTCTCTCTCTCTGTGTGTGTGTGTGTGTGTGTGTGTGTGTGTGTGTGTGTGAGTGAGTGAGTGAGTGACTTCTTTAATGATCACAGTGACTAGAGAGCTGCTACTAGTACAGGGATATTAATTAAGGAGACGAAAAAAAGATTGTTCTATCCAAATTCCCACCCTAAAATACGACGCAGCAGGTAGCCAGCTAGGATTTATGGTCCATTTCCCATACTAAACACGGGTGGGAATCGTCCCATTTAGGCCAACTTATGACCCACAAGGCAATTGTTTCATGGTCCTTGCTTATAATGTCCTCAAAACTGCGGCTAACCTCAACCTGTACTTGTATTATATGGGAACCCGATATTCCATACTTGTACAAATAGCTTATATAGGCACGGAGTGCAGACATATACGTACGCTCTGTGTCACACCTTCTTACGTTCAATTGTCTATCTTCACACCCACACCCACCCACCCACACACAAATACACACCCACACACACACACGTGCGCGCACGCACACACGCACACATCTGCCCCCACTCCTCCTTCAAAAATTCCCTCTGGGATCGTGTTGGAGGAGCTGTTCCATTAAATATTTGCTGGTTTGATATTTGTATAACACGCTTCTTTTTCATCACTTTTACCATCATTGTTGATTTATTCCCCTATTGTAGAACACTTCAATATAAAGCATATAAAATAATGGGTCGAGGCAGAATAATGCAAATATTATATAAAAAACACATGTGAACGTCGCTGCTGGCGCGACTCAAATGTTCGTTTTTATGTGTTTTTGACCCAGTTGTTAAGAATATAGAAGTTAGCACTCAAACTTATATTTGCGTTTCGGCAAACCTCTGATGTGTCTGTGGGTGCAGCGAACGTGTATCCTCCAGAAGTGGGTCATTCCACAACAACAACAACAACAAAGATGAACATTTAATTGGGTCAAGTCAGTGACGCACGTATATTTTGTGTAATTTTTTTTGTATAATTCTTGCAAGCCCAGAACTAGACGTACATGTATATTACAAAAATAAATTTAAAAAAAAACTCATTTAATTCTGTAACTTACATGTACAACAGTATACTAGACCAGCCCTTGTCTCTGCTTTTTACTATAGTATTTTCAATATAATCCAAAAGTCGCCAATAATTAAAGAGTGATATAAACAGATATGTTCACTTTTTTATGGAATACCCCAACTCTATACAAGTAAGCCTATATGTACTAGTATTTCTACACGAGTGCGTAACGTGTACAAAAGAATCACTCTTGCCTATCTATCTCTATCTGGACACTACTAATATATGTATCGAGGTCCGTTAAATACAGCTCCATCAAGTAATTGCGACTTTCAACGCCACATGGACATTAAATGGTCCTAGCTGCTATCAGAAATATCTGGGTGAGATACCTGGATCTATAGGTAAATAATGCAATGGATATATAAGCATAGTTAGGTAACACTCAGTTGAGCACTGGATAACTTCAGTGGCACTGCGAGGTATTTATACATGTATATTTTATAAAGGTATTCTACATACCTAAATCATTATCATCTCTCTCTCTCTCTCTCTCTCTCTCTCTCTCTCTCTCCTGTAGTCCAGTGTGTGCATGTGTGAGTGTGTGTGTGTGTTTGTGTGTGTGAGAGAGAGAGGGAGAGAGAGAGATCATTTCAATCTACCGTCTTTTTTTAATAAAATACATAGAGAAAATATTAAAGTAGCAAATTTGTTGATCATAGATTCTGAACGAATTCCATTTGAAACAAGTATTTCCCTGCTCAAGATTTCAATCTCTCGTAGGCTTTTAGCGGATCTATCATCTGTGCTATGGAAGTTTTAAGGTGCAATCCCAATGAAACTGTCGTTCCACGTGGTCCAGTCAAACTCCTAGGGGACTCACGCTGAATGCAGTCAGGTTAACAGATGAACACGCCTCCCCCTGGCGTTAAGTAGAATACAGAATATCTGGTTATTATACGAGTACTTTGGAAACAAGAAGAGGCGTGTTTATCTGTTAAACTGATTGCAATCTGCGAGAGTTTTTGGCAGATATAGATTCTTCCACGTAGAACGATCCTTTCATAGGGAATGATCCCTTAGATTTTAAGACTTTTTAAAGGGTCGATTAAACGATCAGCACTGCAACACATTTTATTTTCTTCAATTATTTCAGGCCAGAGAAAAAGGTGTGTCAAATTTTGAGGTCGGGATATTATTTGGGGTAGCATGGCTGGCTTCCGCTTTGTCTGGAATAGTCCATGGAAAACTGGTAAGTTGTTTGTGATTTTAGAATATTAGAACGTATAACTTGCATAAGCTGAAATTATGATAACTGTTTTCTTAATGCGCATGGTCAAACGTACCTGGTCATCAATAATGCACACTTTCCTGTCCTTTTTTAATCTATATTTATTAATTTTATTCTTTGTTATTATTTTTGAACTGTGACTTGCAATCACTTTCTAGAAGTTATAATAAATAACAAAAAAAAAAAAAAAAAAAAAAAAAAAACAGATCTAGAATATTTCAAGCTACCCAGCTGTTTGTTTTTATTCATTCATGTGGATACCTCCACACGTTTATAAATATGTTGCGACCAAGCCTTCTTTATTTCCCTTTTTTCAATTCTTTTTGTCAGCTATCCCGGATAACACCTAAATCGATGTCGATTGCGGGATGTGTCGTTACAGCGCTGGCAGCCGTTGGAATAGGGTAAGTACGATGACGATACGCTATTACCGGTGTGACAGGAATGGTGGGCCTAGGAATGAAAGTCCGGGGTCCCATATGATTAGTACAGATTAGGGTTAGTTGAAGTATTGGGGTTAGTATATGGGTCGAATGTCACCTGTACAAAGTAATGGGGGTAGTAAGTATACGGTCCCTACCGGACAACCATATCTGTCACACCGGTCCAGGATGATCCGTTTTCAATCAGTTTGACGCCAATTCCATATTCTCTATAAACGGTGTGAGATAATCCGGTTTCAATTATAGCGATTGACCCCGGCTTTTACATCAATTTGAAATTAGAAAGGGGGAAATGAACATATATGAATTATATGGTCATCCCAATATGTCTTTTCCCCCTAGCGGTGCACGCATATTACTTATTTTTTAGTGATGGCAATATTTTACTTTCTAGATCTCTGCGTGTTAAGCAATAACGCTAAGTATTGTGTCCCTGAAATATAATATAATATAATATAATATAATATAATATAATATAATATAATATAATATAATATAATATACCAGGCTGGCAGGGGAGTTTTCACGTGGCCGCGTGGAATTCCTACCCTCTCTCCTCGTCCTGAGGATAATCCAAGGTAGCGGTTTCTCCGCCATAGCTGTGGCTGTGCAGGCCATCCTGTCTGCTGAGATGCCGGAGCATGGTCTTGGGGTGCAGGTAGGGTTGTCTCCTTGATTTGATTTGGTTTGCCTTGTTGTAGAGTGGCTTTGCTGCATTTTTATTGAAGTCTATTTGTTGTTGTTGTTGTTTTTGTTGTAAAAACTGTTGTCGTTTAATTTCTATATAATGTTTATTTTTAAACTGTTTGTCTTGTACATAAATATTTCTCCTAGATTATTTAGTAATTTTATAACTTACTTATTTGATTAAATGTCAGTAGATGACTGTGGTTTCAATGCTTTTTGTTATTAATTAGTTAACTTGCTTGTATTACAGGCCGCATATCAGGGAAGCGTGGCCTTGGGGTTTACACTGTCCCCACCCATAGCTGGAGGGCTGTACGCAGTGAGTCTAGATCTCTGTCTCCTCCTCCTCCTTTCTCCTTGGACCCCCCCTCCACCCCCCTCTCTACCCCCCTCTCTCTCCCATCCTTCTTGTCATTTCTTGCTTGCATTATTCAAATCTCACACTTATCTCATAAACATCTCATACATGCATCCCTTTCGTGACAAATACCATAAGGACTTCATATTCAAGCAAGCATACACATAATGCACTGTTATTTGAATAGGCTTATTTTTTTACAGATGAACTACTTATGTTCCAGGCTAATGGTTTCTGGCTGCCGTTCATTGTGATGTCTGTGATACTTGTCATTATCCTTATCATTGCTGTGATTCCTTTACGACATTTAAAAGGTACGTTATTTGACAGGCGCTTGTCTGCAGCTGTCATATCAGATATGATAATATTGCGTTTCTGTTGAATTTATGTACATATGTCCTAAAAAATTTTAAAATCTGATTATCGATATGCCTAATAATATAATTTTGCAATGGGGTGGAAATGATGCGAAGCAGTAACGTTGAGGGACGTAAAGAAATGAGGCCACTTTTTGCCTGGTTGAGTCGCTAAAACGCCTGTCATTTCTTGTTATTTAGGTCAAGTTGTGCAGCACAAGTCTGGGCAGTACTTTCCTCTTCTTCTGCAGCCGAGAGCCCTATTAACAGGCAAGTTGACACAACTGTGTTCTTAAAGATTAAAAAAAAATTAGCACCATTTATGTACCATATTCAAGCAAGTAGGCAAGTTAAAAGTATAGGTAATAACAGGGACCTTATTACACTCTAGCACACAATGGAGATATATTAATCAAACCCTGTCGTTCACATTTCAGTTGCACATTCGTTGGTCATCGCTGCCGTGTTCAGGTTCTTCGAAGGTTTTATTCCAGTGCATATGCATGAACAGGTGTGAATTATGTACAATTTCTCCCTTGATTTTCAATTTTAGAATCACTCCAGATTAATTGAAGAATTCTTCCTTATTAACCTTTGCAAAACTGTGCCTATAAAGATTACTCATTCATTAAGTAGGTAAATGGTAGCTTAGCGTGTGCAACGTGCCTCAATACACTGATCATCAAAGATAGCATAACGAGCTTTCAAAGGAAATTGACCAAATAAGTACCCTATAGAACAACAAAAATCTCGATTTAAATTTGAAACTTCTATGGTGTCCTCATAAAAACGAGCTTTCCTTGAAGACAGTTAGTTTATTTCTGGTTAAGGTTATACAGCGTAAAATGCCACCATTGTATCGTTGACGGTTCATCTCTGTCACAATCTCGTTCACAGTACACGTGGACTCAGTCATTGATCTCCTTGGTCTCGTGATTAAACTAGTTTTAGCGCCATCTATCCTTTCCTTTCCAGTTTGGTTGGGGCCCGGCAGAAGTAGCCTGGTTATTTACTGTCTGCGCTGTAGTTTTCCTCATCTTTTTGCCCATTTGGGTAAAACTGAATTCAGCTATAATGGTAAGATACTTGTATCGAGTAATGATACTACTGTTTAATTCCTTAGACTTCCAATTAGACGTCTAATAAAATACAATATTTTGAAATTCACTCGCCAAGATAAGACGTTATTCCAATTACGTAAACGTGAATGGTTTTGGGCATATTTTTTCGTAATGTTATGTTTCTGTTTTCAGGGCAATGTTGCAGTGATGAGCTGGTGTATGTACATGTCGGGATTTTCACTCATTCTCCTTGCACCTGCACCCTTCATACCTGTAGAATAGTACGTATCTGTCGTTACGTTTACTATTAGAGAGAAAGAGAATAGAAAGAGAACCTGTGTAAAAGAAAGAGAGGGTGTGTAAAAGAAAGAGAGAGGGGGAGAGATATAGAGAGAGGGGAAGGGAGAGACGGAGAGGAGAGGAAAAGAGAGGGTGAAATAAAATTTCGAAGGCAAAAAGCCAGTGGAGAAGCCAAAAAGGGCATTGCAAAACAATCTACATTAAATTAAAATTTGCCAAACATCAGTTCTAATAGAAATTACAGCCAATGAAATATTCACAATTCGTTTCAGTCCATGGTGGATCACCTCCCTGGTTTGTTTGGTTTACATCATCAGTTATACGGGTGCCATAGTAACCAATGTCCCGGATCTTAATTTTATTGCAGGGTAGGTAAATCCGGGAAATGAAACCAATAAGCGCCAAAGGTTAAAATTGGAAATTTAAAGGACACGCTTGTTATTAATTGTAATTGAAATATTAAATGAAGTAATAAATGCTTGAAATTTCTATGGGACAAAGTGAATGGGTGAAAACACTTACAAGTAAGAAAAAACAAAATTGGTGGCGCCTAAGTCACATTCCCAAGTCAACTTTCATAGCCTAGATATGTAATTGTTCTTACCTATATCTATATACTGTGCTGCTGCCTGCACTTACGGTTTACATTGTATTGTAGAAAAACGGGTTATCCAGACAACTACGGCACTTACGGTATTGTCTCGGCCTCAGTGAATGGAGCGCTGACGTCAGGGTAAGTACACGGTAAAATTGTCACATATTCTATTTTATACGATATAATTGATTAAAGTGTAATCAATTTTTGCGAGTCGTTTCGTAATAAATAGTACCAAGTGATATAATGTTTATACATTGGACAGAAAAAAAAAAACCCTCTGGACATGCTCATGTATGTAACCTTGTTTGATGATTTCGCATTGCAGTTTCTTTTCCGGGCCATTCATAGGTGGCGCTTTAACTGATCATATTGGCTTTGCCTGGACAACCGTCGTGTTTGGATTGATACAGTGTGTGTTTGTAAGTATCAGACTCTCTCTCTCTCTCTCTCTCTCTCTCTCTCTCTTAGTGTGGGTGTTTTGGCAAATTTCATAAAACTTGTTATAAATTACCCATTTTCTCCACCTCTCACTCTCTCTCTCTCTCTCTCTCTCTCTCTCTCTGGATGATCTATCTTCTCCTCTATCTTACTTTCTCACACGAATATATCCAAGCCCACACAAACACATTTCTTATTTTGCGAGTGCGTTTGGAGTGGGTAAGTTTATTTAAAAAAAATACACGCACACTGCCTGTTGTTTTTGCTGTCACAATGCTGTTCACTAAAGTATTTTTTTCTGCACATTTACAACTTTTTTTTATCAAAGTATCTCTAAGGCTTCTGCTTATACCTGAATTAATATTAAATTTCAGGGACTACTTCTTATAGCTCGACTAATAGTGGATAGAGTACTTGGTCATAAAGATGGCACCGTGGGATTAACCAGACAAATTTCTAGGCAATTATCAAAAGCCGGAGTGGAATCGGTAGTGGAAAGTTCGGAAATGGTATATTTAGAACATAATGATCATACCCAGTACAACACGGGGACTTCTGATGACAAGGGAATTGAAAACAAGGCGTTTGATGGGTCGTCTGATGTGAAAAGTCCGATATCATGTGACCCGGGGAAACTAACTAATAATGTACCGGGGTCTACGACATGTGACATTCCTGAGTCACATGTGGAAACCGAAAATTCAGGCTCTGCTACAACAGAATCGACAGCAGAGACATCGAGTGACAGTGGAGTAGACGATACCGAGCATCAAAGTAAAGCTCCCGTGAAACAAACTGCAGACGGCACAAAACCAAACTGAATTTAAGTGAAAGGTGTAATGTCTTAACATATTAGTTCCTTTTTTTTAAATTTTGACATGTAAATACGTTTTCTTTTGTTTGTGTCTTTGCAGACTATGAGCTGCGTTTACAAGTTCTTGTTTTAAATGTTAATAATAATAATAATATTTATTTCTTAAAACCGCACTACACTAGTACCGTCTCAGTGCTGTTTACAGATAAAATTATCATGATTACAACTAATTATATAGATAATAAAAGCTAAGGTAAAAAATTAAAATAATTAAAGCTGGTTAAAATAGTAATGGTCTGAACAATAAAACTTTTTTTCTGATAAAATGAGAAAATATTAATTAAAATACTGTTCATATAAGAATGTTTTTAAGTCTTTTTTAAAAACCTCAACACTATCAATAGTCCGAATGTGTGAGGGTTGTTGATTCCATAAATTGGGTGATGAAATTGAAAATGCCCTGTGGCCGTAGGTTTTGGTTATTTTTTTTATTATCATTTCTGATAAAACAAAGAGTAGAGGTGGATCTGGTAGACCTGGTGAGACTGGGTGTACTTGGATGTAGCATCGAGTTGAAATATGAGGGTTCCCTGTGTAGCAGGTGTACAAGTTTCTGTTTACAGAGAATTTATGTCTATGACAGCTTTTATTAGATATTTATTGATCATTTTGAATGAAGACACTTCCTAAATGGTACTTAAGTGGTACTTAAAAATATTTCATGGAGTATTAAAATTTAGATCATTTGTGTGAAGTGTATGTGAGAAGGGGTGCATGCTACAAAGACGTAGATTCTCATCAAAAATGTGTGTGTGTGTCTTAACATTATATTTACTTTTCTGTGTACGTTGTGCTGTGTGTGCTGTTATTTTACCATAAATTATGCGAAATGATAAAAAAATTATGCGACACTGTGACATTGGCAAGAGCCGTCGATATTGTAATGTTGCAATTGAATATGGCCAGTGAGTAGGAAGATATGTGATATATTCTACGCAGATTATTTTTATTACTTATATCTTAAGGAATTTTATATGTATTAAAGCAATTTTGTTAAAATCGGCAGAATAAAAAAAATTGAGGTTTTATAAGTGCTGTGAGTGTGGTTATATAACATGAAATATAACATGCCAACTGGAACAACAACTGTGTTGGAATGATACAAAGGCAAAATGTACTTTATTAACACTGCTAGAAGCGACTTCTTGATATAAACAAGTTACAGTAATGAAATATCAAAAAAAAAAAAAAAACAACTAAATTTACTAACAAAATGATGAGAATGTAAGAAACTACCATACGAGTAAACATCGATTTAATCTGGCGCGTTTAATACATATTATGATTATAATGATATATTACTTGTAGTGATTATAACGTAGGGTACGTAAATCTAGTTATGTAGATATGTAACTGATGATGTTGATGGTCGATATGACTGATTGATAGACTGATATCGTCGTCATATATATATATATATATATATATATATATATATATATATATATATAGAGAGAGAGAGAGAGAGAGAGAGAGAGAGAGAGAGAGAGAGAGACTCGGAGAGTTAACTGCTTCACATTAGTGCTGCTCAAAGATGCCGCCATATTGGACGAAACGAGGACTCTTAAGTCGGGCACGAGAGCGTCTAAAACCACGAAAACTGAGGCAACGGGTACACCGACTGTCGCCACCTATTGGATGCTAAATATACCCGGGCTATGAGGCACGGAAGTGACGATCTGGTATGTCCATAATTTTATAACAGGGAAGGCATTTCTTATTGGTCTCGTCACGCTATCCGTACTCTAAAAGAATTATATACATACATACAGGTTTACAGGTTGTCGAAGGCAGGGGAGAAACATTTTGGTCAGTTATCATTACACACCAAAGTGAAACTTTGAGTGGCGTCTAACTGCGGTATATTAAGGCAAATCCATAAGGCATTTGAAGAAGAATATCAGTGTCAATAACGTCAGTTATGCCGGAGTCGAAATCGTTGACGACCTTGGACAGTCGACAACGAATACTGCTAGCCGCAGTTTGTGGATTGGTGTTTGCTGAGAGCTTAGTGCTGACTATTGTAATACCGCTTTTACCCATCACTGTAAGTAGTCCCTGGTAAAAATTTACTCTTAAAGATGTGTATGTGTGCCTTTTCTTTAATGATGACAAAAGTTAGAAAGATGACAAAAGAGGGGAAGGGAGGAAGGACGGAGGGGAGAACTACATGTAGACGACGAAATTATATTGTTCTCACATACTCAAACATTGCATAGGTGAATTGCAGCGATGTAAAACACTTCTGTTTTCTTTGTATGTGTAACACATACTCTCTACAACTACAGGTATTTGGCCAAAATATTTGAAAATAGGTGCTTAACATTTACCAAGGAACCATTTTGGCTTCTGGCTGTTATCTACACACTACTAAAATCAGGTTTACTTGAATGAGAGTCCACTGCGTAATTATGGCTCCCATGCTGCAGTGACTTTTCATTATTACCCGCTTTCAGACATATCTGAACGAACAATGGATATAAGCCTGTTTGTAACACTGTGAGTTGGCCATTGCGCCTTGCACCTTGCAATTAGCGTCCCTGCTTGAAAGGACTCCTCTATCTCTACGAACTCCACGGATTCTACTGCACGCAAAATTCGCAGGGGACGTACGAACCTAAAATTCGTGCGTCCAGTTGTGACCGAGGCTTAATATCATCGGAGGTAGCGTGAGGTATTCACACATGTACTTATGTAGTCGAAGACAAAGGAGACCATTTTGGACAGTTATCGTCACATACCAAAGTGAAACTTAGCGTGGCGTCTACCTGCGGTATATTCAGGCAATTAGATCCATAATATAAGGCATTTGAAGAATAATATCAGTGTCAATACAACGTCAGCTATGCCGGAGTCGAAATCGCTGACGACTTTGGACAGGCGACAACGAATACTGCTAGCCGCAGTTTGTGGATTGGAGTTTGCGGAGAGCTTAGTGCTGACTATTGTAATACCGCTTTTACCCATCACTGTAAGTAGTCCCTGGTAAAAAAAAAAAAAAAAAAAAAAAATGGTGAAAGATGTATGTGTGTGTGTGTGTGTGCGTGCTCGCGTGTGTGTGCTTTTCTTTAATGATCACAGAAGTTAGAAAGATGACGAAAGAGGGGAAGAAAGGAAGGACGGAGGGGAGAAGGAGACGACGATAACATTTTGTCCCCAAATACTCAAACATTGCCTGGTTTCTTTGTATTTGTAACCCAGTTGTATTTACAACTACTGGTGTGTGCGCTAAAATATTTCAAAATAGGTGCTTAACATTTACCAAGGAACCATTTTGCTTTCTCGTTCTTATCTGCACACTACTATAATTAGGCTTACTTAAAGCATGGACAATATTACGTTATTATGTCCAAGCTTGAATGAGAGACCACTGCGTAATTATGGCTCCCATGCTGCAGTGACTTTTCATTATTACCCGCTTTCAGAAATATCTGAACGAACAATGGATATTAGCCCTTTTGTAACACTGTGAGTTGGCCATTGAATCGCCAACTCGGAGTGTTACTGAATATCATCAGTGGTAGCGCGAGGTATTCCCACATAATTACTAAATTACATAGTCCATGTTCACCGGCAAACCACCAGCCCTCACTCTATAATGGACATATATAAAGTTTCTCACTCCACCCTATATTGCAAACTGTCGAAGCTATAAACGACCACGTTATGGCAAACTATGCGTGTGTCCTTCGTTGCATCTCCTAGTATATTCCTATTCATTTGTACAGGTAAGCTTCGCCCTAGATTTTGTACCCACTAAGGTAAGGTTTACCCTAACCATTATAAGTAAATGGAGGGTGGACTTTCTGTTACACGGTTTCTCAGTTTCGTTTACCGGCTACATGGAACGTTCAAGCACTTACGTGCGCCAGTTCTACCACGTGCGTGACGTCACATAAAGCTCTGAGAATTTTGAACACAAGGTGGCATGATGAAGTCTTGCATGCTTAGAGTGTAAGGCAGAAATATGAGTCAAAGCTCTGAGCATTTGAGGGAACTGTAATACATAGTACCAAGTGAACAATTCTTAAAGAGCTCTGGTGTTTGAGTTTTGCAATTTTTTTCTTTAATGAGAATGCGTGTGCCACTCAGTCTTCTTATTTATCTACATTGAATTTCAGGCCAAAGAAAAAGGTGTGTCAAATTTTGAGGTTGGGATATTATTTGGGGTGGCATGGCTGGCTGCCGCTTTGTCTGGTGTAGTCCATGGAAAACTGGTAAGATAAATGTCATTTTAGAATAATCGTTTATAACTGGCGTAAACTGAAATTTAAATTATTTATACAGCTGGTTTGCGATGATGTACCCCTTCATCGCCTCTTTTTACATATTTTAATTTCATTTATTTATTTTTATGAATGCAGTTTTCCTCCACATTCATGAAGTCGTGAATAATAATAATAATGATAATAATAATAATAGTAATAATAATAATAATAATGATAATAGCAAAAACTTAAAGCAAAACACCACCTACAATTTTTCAAACCACCTGATTCTTTTTTGATTCTGAGTTCTAATGAGACCACCATGATTATAAATTAATTAATTTCATTCTCTTTTTTATATTTCAATACTTGTTTCTATCATTTTTGTCAGCTGTCACGAATCACACCTATATCTCTGGCGATTGCTGGATGTGTCATTACGGCGATAGCAACCGTTGGAATAGGGTAAGTACGATTACGTTATGTACTCTATAACCGGTCAGAAATATCCTGTTTTTTTTTATTTTTTTTATTTTTTTTTTTTTTTTAATCATAAAAAATGAGAAAAGTAATGAGAAAACTAATACAAATAGTTATTGTTAAATGAACTAATTTCTCATCTATTGAACAAAATCTTGTTAACTGAGTGCATGGCTTTACTCTTTTAATGTATCATCAGTTCGTCATTCAATCTGGGAGCAGACGACACGTTTGTTTTGGTTAGTGCTTAAACGAGGCCGAATATGATACGGGTGCATATCTATAGCGATTGATATTCCCAAAGAGGAGACATTGTGGAAATAAACCATGATGGCATTTTTAACCAATGAAATAAGAAGACTTTTTATTATTCAATGATAATTATTAACGATATATATATATATATATATATATATATATATATATATATATATATATATATATTGCTCAAAGCTTTCTTTCCTTTCTCTTGACGGTTCAATAGACATTTGAAAGTGATAACAAGATACTGAATTTTAGATCTGCACTTTTGTAAATAACATTAAGCATAATATAATATAATATAATATAATATAATATAATATAATATAATATAATATAATATAATATAATATAATATAACAGGCTGGCAGGGCAGTTTTCACGTGACCTCGTGGAGTTCCTACCCTCTGTCATTGTCCTGAGGATACTGCAGGGGTGTGGCTACTCCGCCATAGCTGTGTCAGCCCAGGCCATCCTCTCTGCTGAAATGCCGGAACACAAGCTCGGGGTCCAGGTAGGGTTGTTTTCTTGATTTGTATTAATTTCACTGTGTTGTTGTAAAATAGTTTCGTTAAACGTTTAGCTGATGCATATTTAAGTTAATCATCCTATTATTATTATTATAATAATTTTTGTTATTTTTCTTTATTTAAAGTCATTACTTTCGATGATAGTTTGATCGTCCTTTGGTAGATGGGGTTATCAATGCAAAATGTTAATTGCCATTATTAACTAGAAGTTGTCCTTATTACAGGCCGCCTATCAGGGTAGCGTGGCCCTGGGGTTTACACTGTCCCCACCCATAGCTGGAGGGCTGTACGCAGTAAGTCTGTACCTCTCTCTCCTTCTCTCTCTCTCCTTCTCTCTCTCTCTCTCTCTCTCTCTAGAGGGCATGTATTTTTTTCGTCTAATCTTTCCTCTTTCTACTTCGTATTTTCTAATATGTATCAAAGGTCAAATCCAAGAACAGAATGGGATAGATAAATGGTTCGGTAGCACGAGAAAATTGCTTATTTTCTCAGGAAAATACATTTTTTTCGGGTTAATCTTATGGAGTGCGTCTTTAACAAACCCTCTATCAGGGTCGTCACGATTTTTTTACTATATATATATATACAGGTGTCTCTGGCTAATTCATCACGTGTTTCGCGCTGAAGAAAAATGCACATGATTAGTCTGCGTCCCTGAACACCCCATATACAAGCAAGAATGCGCGCTTAATGGATGGTCAATTTAATATATGCTGCTAAGACTTGACAGAATGTCTTCTTTACGTTACAGGCTAATGGTTTCTGGCTGCCGTTCATTGTGATGTCTGTGATACTTCTCATTATCCTTATCATTGTCGCTATACCATTACGACATTTAAAAGGTATGTTTTACGACAGCCCATTGCCAGCTGGCTGCCACGTCAAAAAAAAAAAAAAAAAGAATCCACCCGTAATAATTTTTTTAAAATTTACGTGCATAAATATGAAATCAAAAAACGGAATATAGATAATAATTCATGAATTAACTGGAAAATACACAAATTAAAAAAATATTGGCCATAATTATATCTTTGTATACTTTTTTTCGTTTTTTGAATGATATCGTTAAAATATTTACCCCTTTTTCAATTCCATTTTCTCCACATTAACGTTTTACAGTTTATTATGTAATATTTGCTGGCTTAATTATGATGGGAAGATTTCCGTATCTTTGAAAAAAAAAAGTGAAAATGTGAGTTGATTTTATTGGTTGATGACCTTATTTCAAGTCCGTTCCACATCGTTACCTCCACTACGTTGCTCTCCTGCATACTCAATTCCCATTAAATTGTGAAAATACCCTCTTAGAGCCCATTTCCAGAGATTAGATCGATCTACTTTAGATCGACCTAACTCCCTGGGGGTTCACGCTAAATAGCTGTCAGCCGAGAGGACACAAAAGTTAATTACCCCCTTACAGCGGGACGGACATTTAAGTCGGATTATCTGACAGTAATCTAGTGAGACTCCCCGCGGGGATAGATCGATCTAAAATCTCTGGGAATACAGCGTTAGATTATCCCTCCTCCTGCCCCCACATCGTACGTCCCCATCATCGGGTTTTGAATGACGAATAAAGAATTACTCTCGGGTCTTTGTATTTAACAGTATATTTTAGAAATGAAATTATGCCATTCTTTACTGGATGAGGGAAGAATGGTAGGTTATTGTTAAAATATATTGAAACTGAAGACTGTTAGATTATTGATACATTAAATGATATAGAACTGAGTATATCCTAGTAGTTCTTCAGTAAACAGTTATCAGTATTGTTGTTATTATTGACAGTGTAGGAATTAAGAATTATTTGTATGTCACATTTTAACCGTCAATAAAACACCTGACATTTCTTGTCATCTAGGTCAAGTTGTACAGCACAAATCTGGGCAGTACTTCCCTCTTCTTCTGCAGCCGAGAGCTATATTGACAGGTGAGTCAGTACGCCATGTATTTTTATTTGGTCTTATATATATATTAAATATAACCATAATAAATACGGTGCGTTGTTTCGGCTCATGCGTCATATTCAGACCTGTTTTCTCTGTAGCACACAATAAACGTCTGTTAATCATACCCTGCCGTTCCCATTTCAGTCGCACATTCTTTGGTCATCGCTTTCGTGTTCAGGTTCTTCGAAGGCTTCATTCCAGTGCATATGCATGAACAGGTGTGGTTAATATACAACATGTCACATGATAAATATTTCCGGATTCTCTCCAGTTTAATGAAATAATTCTTATTAAAATTACTTATGTGTTTAATTTTGTTAACTTGTGTTTAAAAAGATCGACATCCATTATGGATCGATCTTGTAGTAACAAGCGAATGTTTCAGCACTTAAATATTACATTTATTACAGTAAAATATTGTGCGATGTGATATATGGGCTTTAAGTGCACATTAAGCGTTGTAACAAGAAAGTTTTTTTTTTTTTTTTTTTTTTTTTTTTTTTTTTTTTTTTTTTTTTTTTTTTTTAAAAAAATTTTAAAGAAACCCCCACCGAAATTTTTTAAAAATTTTTTTTAATTTTC
>NW_019776147.1:83705-102925 GCF_001039355.2 Lingula anatina | reverse complement strand
TTTGNTTGAGAATATTTAAGAAATGACTGCTAAAATATCGCTGAAGTGAAACCAAATACCATAATGTAATAGATTAATGACTGCTTTGTATAATTCATTCCATAATAGTCATATGGACATTATGGTTTTGATTTTGTATGTAAAGATTTGGAATAAAATGAGCAAACACTTTTCACAAATGATGGTAGCCATTTTGAAAACGGTGGCCATCTTGAAAATGGTGGCCATTTTGAAGAAATTGTATGAAGCATCATGTAAAATCTAGCATCTAGCAAAAATATGTTATGAGCTTGGTAATAAAAATAATTTTTTTGATTATTTAAGTGCACAAAAGCCTACCTCATGGAAATAGGCATTTCATAGTGGCCATGTTGAATATTTGAAAATTGACTGCTTTACCATCCCCCAAATTTAACCAAGTGCCATAACTAAATGAAAATATACCTACTTTGTATAATTCATGCAATAACTATTTTGTGGACACCACAGTTTTGATTCTATATGTAAAGATTTGGAATAAAATGAGAAAATTTGACCAATTTTTCATAGACATTGGCGGCCATCTTGAAAACGGCGGCCATCTTGAAATCCTGCTATGGTGTTTTTTTTAGCCCATAACCTCCCTCATCACAAAACATGTAAAGGTTAGATGATAGACAATGTTTTAGGTATGTTTATCAATGATTTGTATTTTTAGAAAAAATACAAAAAAACAGGCGGCCATCTTGGAAATTGTCCGTTTCCATGGTTACGCAGGCAATTGCCATTTCCACATCATGGCTAACTTTGACCAGCAGACTCTGAGCTTTCAAATGATATATAATTCAGGTCTGTGTATAAAGGGGACACTAAACTCCTTAAATAAAGCACTTTTTGGGGTTTTGCCGCTCACCTATATATGCTACTTCCCATTCACTGCATCATGTCAATCTCACACCAGAAATTTTAACCAATCAGAAATTAGGTCACACGATCAGATCACCTTGAGCTTGTCAACATGAAAGAATGTGGGTCAGGTATCATGTTTACATAGGCTGTTCAAAACATATAAGGCATGTTGATAAAAATTAAATATTCAACAGTTTTAGAAATTCAATATTTAATTTTTCATTAGATTTTTGTTTAACAAAAAGTTAAAACAAAATTATTGTTTTTCCGCAAAGAAGCCTCATTCCGATGTTGACATTTTTGATTCTACTTCCGCTCACGTGAGTTAACCAACATGGCTTCCACAGGTGGGAGTGTTTTCACTGGTCGCGGGAGAGCTGGGTCCAAGTTAAACGTCGTTTATGATGCCGAGGGGAACGAGATCGAGGTAAATAAAGAAATGAGGTCTCAAGTGTACTATACCAAAACTGGTAAAGTAGCTTTCGAGATTGCAAACTTCTGTATTGTGCTTGGACCCGTTTTAGTGTTTTTTCAGTTTTTCAAATTTAGTTCCATTCATATCCTGTAGTGACTGCTTAAAGATCACGTCCCAGTGATTTATATTCAATTCTTGTTTCAGCGTGTTTGATAAATTTCTCTGCCAGCCGTTTTAAATGGTTTGACATCAATCACACCGTTGAATAAAAGGAAAACGACATATAATTTTATGTGCTATGTTGAAAAGTTGAGAGGGGGAGTCTAGTAAAGGAGGGGAGGGGGGTATTATTGCAGTGACATGACAGAAATGGGTAGTAACGTTTGGGCAGCATGTAAGTAAACCTGGATGTTATTATTATTATTATTATTATTACATGTATCATCAAGAACGGGCTTATCATATTTCTTTTTAGGTTGAAACCAGGGAAGATGAGGAGCAAAACAAGAAGCTTAATGAGACAATAGAACTGTTACTGGCAGCAGGGTATTTCAGGGCAAGAATTAAGGGACTTTCTCCCTTTGACAAAGTAAGTAGATTCAAGGTAGGGGAGGCTAGGAGAACTGCATTGGAGTTACCAGTTTCTTTTCCCAGGATAACAAGTAAAAAGAAACAAACTAATCAATTTTTGCAACCCTGTGCCATACATATATATTACAATGAAGTTTTCCTTGTGCATTATTTTATATTTCTGAAGTTAACCCCCCTAAAAAAAGCCTTGTACCCCCTAATGAAAAACGTGCCCCCCCTTCCCTAGTAGATCTACATGCATCAGTAATAGAGGTTCTTGTATGATTTTGCTGATATTCTTTGGACTACTCTAATGGCTACTCCTTGTTGGAAGTATGACTATCCGTAGTTGAAAAGTACCATATGTGACTTTCTTCCAATTTAAATCAGAGACCCATTCTTTTCTTAGCAGTGTCCTGACGTTCAGCAGCCCCCAGACCCTGGGTGCCAAGGTCATCAACCACTTCATCCTGCCATTTCCTTACAACTCAAGATCTTGTTGATGGAGTGGTGATGACAGTCAATAATTTATTGCTATTTTTTGCTCTTTACCTTTATCCCACAACAGACTGGATTTTTCAATGTCTTTTAATGTGTGTTGGCAGTGGATGAGTCATTAGCAGGAATTCTGAGGAATAATGTGATGAATTACATATATTGATCAGCAAGCTTCTTTCATCAACTGTTTTTTTTTTTTTTTTTTTGATAATGTTGTATTATTAAAAATAAGTTAAATATATCATGTCAAAAGTATGTTATGAAATCTGTTATTTGGTTAAAATTCTTCACATTTTTATCTCAAAAGTTTGAAAATCTTCCTTACATTGTTGAAGGCAATGTTTTTGGCAAAAAAATGTCAAGTGAAATTATGTTTTAATTTTAGAGTACGCTAAAATGTTTTCAATTTGAGACATTTACATATTTTGTCTTCCCCAGGTTGTTGGTGGCATGACTTGGTGCATAACTACATGTAACTTTGACATTGATGTAGATCTGCTCTTCCAAGAGAACTCTACAATAGGCCAAAAAATGTGAGAATGTATAAATTGTTTAATATAATAGAAAACTATATTGTTAAATTGGAGTTGTTGTTCTTTGAACTTATATTCAGACATTGTTGGTGTATTTGTAAATGTTGATGCAAAATATGAAATAACTTTTAGGGCCTGAAAAAGACACGTACAACATGAATAAGAAAATGTATTGGATGAAATTATTTTCTTGTTGCTAATGCCAAAAGTAAAGACATAAAAATTGGTGATTTCTGAGTTTTGATATTGATGGATGATTTTGGCATGCATACATGTGATTTGCCATAATGATATATATATATATATATATATATATATATATATATATATATATATATATATATATATATATATATATATATATATATATATATATATATATATAAAAACATGATTTAAACATCTTGAAGAAAAATTTTCTGGTCACAGTAGATATGTAAGATACATAATCATAAAATTTTTCTGTTTGATTATTGTTACAGTGCCCTAACAGAAAAGCTGGTTGCCGTGTTGCCTAAAATGAAGTGCCCTCACAGAATAGAACCCCATCAGATCCAGGGGCTGGATTTTATACATATATATCCAGTTGTGCAGGTATGTCTGCATAGATGTATGTGTGTGCATATGCATACTTTGACCCCATTCCCACATATTTTAGATCATTCTATCCCTGTGGGGAGTCTCACTAGATTACTGTCAGCTTAGCTGGCTTAAGCGTCTGTCCTGCCTACTAAAAGCTGTAAAGGGGTAATTAACTGACTGACTGCAATTTAGCGTGAACCCCCAGGGAGTTAGGTCGATCCGGATAGATCGATCTTAATCTCTGGGAATGCACTCTTAGAGCATCTAAATTGCATTGCATTGATGTGTGTAGGTGTGTTTACATAGTGGAGTGGTTTGCAAAGTGAAGGGTTTGTGAAAACAAAATTGTGCTTTGATCTCAACTACCTATTAGCAATTTGAAATCAGAATGAACAATTTTATTTTAAATCTGAAGATTAGTAAATGCCATATATTGTCACTTTTTTTTGTAAAATCACCCACATATGATTTCTGTTACTATGTACACCACTTTTGTGGAAATTGTCAAAATATAATAATGACCCCATCTTTTCAGTGAGGAAAATTATGAATTTTACGGAAGAATACTATATTTTCAAGCCATGCATTCTAAAACTAGAACAGCAAAAGCAGGCTATCCTTAAGTATTATTCTATGCAGCAAAAGTACCACAAAACTTTTATAAAGATGATTAATTTCAAAATCATTTATCAGAAATTTTGATTATTTTCCCTATTGAAAAGATGGAGTCATAATTACTCAACTATTATACAACTGTGTATTATATTTCCAGTGGCTGGTGAAGAGAGCTATTGAGACGCGAGAAGAGATGGGGGATTACATCCGAGCCTTTTCCGTGTCGCAGTTTAACAAGAACCACAAAACACCAGAGGTTTGGTCCTTACTGACAGAATTTGATTGAAATTTAATTAGAGAATTAAATTGCATTTCCCAAGATAATTTTTATTGTATATCTATGGGGAAAATAATGTGACGAAAGTCTTGAAAAGTAAGTGGTGTTTCTGTCAGAAGGTAAGTTTTTTCTTTGATTAATGAAAGATAATAATTTCTCAAAAGTGCAGGTTTTAAAAATTTTTTATCATATTTTTCACTCATTTCATAGTAGATGTTTCTTTTTACTTGCAGGATGAACTATTTGAACAGTTGAAGGAGAAGGCTGTTTCTTCAGTTAGTGCAGTGAAAGTATGTATCAGCTCTACAACATTTTCAGTGTAATAAAAAAAGGATAAAACAACTGCTAAATATTCAGAATAGTTGATGCTTGGTAATTACTGAATGTTTCAAAACTGAGTTCATTTTATTGCTGTGAGCCTGATTTGTTTATGAGAAATGTAGTTTCAAAAACAATTATTATTTGATAAATTAAAATGTAAAGGCATTTGCATTTGCTTGCATTTTCTGTCTTAAAGACGGCCCAGTAGAGTTTGTGGACTTCAGAGAAATTGAGAAGTTTTGCACAGTATTATAACAGAAATACAAATGTTTATTTAGGATGTGTATAAGCCACAGCGCCGCTACAGAAGACACGACGCAGACAAGATCAAAGAAGAAGAGATGCGAGTCCATTCTACACTTCTAGAATATGGAAGGTGAGAAAATCTGGACCCACTGCCATGTAAACTTAAGTAAATGAAATGGTTCAGGCCTCTCCTCTGATTTTTCTTTTGTTTTGTTTTGTTTTTTGATTTTATTTGTATCTATATTTATACATTTATTTATATTTTTCAAAAAAGATAATATGTTTTAGACAGTAATTAAAAAAACAATCCTGTAAATAAAGTATTTAATGACCTGACCTTTTGGTCATGATTTATATGATTTGGGTTTATTGATTGATTTATTGATTAATTGATTGATTGGTTGATTGATTGTCAATGTAGGCGATATGGAATGAGTAAAACACAGATTGCAGATGACTCAGAAAAAGCCAACAAGAAGAAAGCTGCAGCTGCAGGATTAGGGAAAGGATCTGAAGAACCGTCAGCTGAGGAACTTCAGGCTGAAGAAGAGGTATTATTTGTTTGACCCCATTCCTCCCCCCCCCTCCCTCCCTCTCTTTCTCTCTCTCTCTCTCTCTCTCTCTCTCTCATTTCATAACTTTTTTTCAATAAAATTTGAGCCACCTGCCATTTGGCAAGCTAAAAGTGACAAGTCAATATATGAATTTGCATAACGCCCCATTTACCCCTTGTCATTTGATTAACCGTTATATATTGGTGTTTATAAAGACAAGGCAAAAGGCAGATATACCTGTGACACCTACCAAGGTAATATATATGTGCATTGTGTTGGATTTTATGGAGAATTTCACAGTGTTTGCCCCAATTTTGGATGGTTGTAATTTGATTTGTTTTTGATCCCCCAGTACCAGTTTGAATTACCTAAAATTGTGCAAATTGAAGTTCAGTGTTTTAGACATTGTAGTTGTATGTTATTTTTATTATTATGGGAACTGTTAAAAGATTGTAAATTGCCGCAATAGTAAATGTGATGAAACTGAAAATGTTGAATTATTATTTAAGGGAATTTGATAAAAGCAAATATTTTCAATTTGTCTTCTCTTTGTAATGTAGTCTTTTATACTTGCTGAAATCAGTTGAAAATATTTGTACAAATTTGGCAAAATAAAACTGATTTTAACCAAAATAATTTCTTTAATTTCAATTATTATCCTCTTTCATAACATCTCTTGGCCAAATTTTAAACACTTTACCAAAAAAAAAATGTTTTAATAAGTTTTGATAAAATTGCATGATATATATAGTGTTTCTGGTTTGGTTTTCATTATGTCATAACTTTGTGAGGCATGTTTTTTTTCATGCTGTATTGATATTGGTGTTGCTCGTGATAGTACTAACGATGCATGTGTTTTCAGCGGCGTATTAAAGCATTGATGAGTGGCATGTCAGCAATGGAAGGGCAGGAGGTAAGGGTTATAGAAAAAAAAATTATTTTATTGTGCACCATTGGAAAATAATAAAAAATATTTGATAAGAAAAAAAATGATCTGATACTTTTGGGTGCAAAAAAAAAAAAAAAAATTTGGATCAAACTTTTTATTCCACCTGAGCTTGCTACGCGTGGTGGTAAAACAATATCATGAGACACGTTCATAACAGACCGTGTACCAAGTAAGTTTAGTCTGAAGATTTTTCTCTAAAGGAGAATTTTTCTCTAAAGTGAAAAAAATGTGTACATCAGGGTTGAGATTTTCTGACTATTGGCCAATTTTAGACCTTTTTGGGAGCCAAAATTATCAGTGGCCTACATGTAGGTGGTCCCCTGGATCCCATGCTGTATTTTCTGACTTTTTCTCTATGTGGCAGTGTCATCCCTTATGTTACATACCTAGCACAATTGGAGTGCTATTAAACTTGGTTAACGCACCTAAAACAATGGTGTAATATCTTATACAGTAGCTGGACCATTTCCAGTTGATCAATATCAATGAGCAGGAGGCTTCTTTCTCATCTAACACATTTAGTGAATACCTGTTGTACCCAATATTTCAGCTACAACTAATGCAATCAAAAATGGCCTCCTTCTATTGAGGGGATAATGCTTTCTAGAACTGAAAGATTTTCGTCCTTGTTTGGGGAACTATATATATGTACATAAAAGCATATTTTTAAAATTTCTGTAGTGTAGGGAGTATTTTAGTAGTCCATTATTACTGCATTAAAATTATATCCTCAAGTATATTTTTCACCAAGTTAACTCCTTAATGCTGGAATAAAGTGGAATTTAAGGGCAGAATCTCTGAGAAACCTTAACCTTGGTATTAATTTATCTTAAAGCATGAACTTAATTTGAAAAAAAAAGGTAATTTTTATGATAAAGAGTATTCAGCAAATAAGAGTTTTGCTTGAAAGAATACGGGTTTGTCACTCTCTTGCATGATTTGAATGCAGAACTTGTTTTTGCCTCCTTATGGCATTGTAAATTCATTACTTTTGCTTTGTGGCCCTGAAGCTGTATCTGTGAAGTTGTTTACCAGAATTTGGCTTAACCATCTCCAGACAGGGTCAAAAGGAGGGTCAAACTGGTTTTCGTGCTGGGATGCTTTAAAGCTGGTCTTGGCAGGAAAAATCTGGCCGATCATTGACTTAGTTTTTGTATCAAGGAATCTAGACAGGGCACTTGAAACAGTGCAAATTTTTTACAGAATTTTTTTGTAAAAATGGGACTAGATTTGTCATTTTTAAAATGATGTTCAATTTAAAAAAATAATGAAAAAATAAAAAGAATTGATACATAATTGGATGGATGAATATATACAATGTGAATTTGGGAATAAAAATTAATGCAAAAATACTTAAATAGGCAAATTTGGTATCTATGTGAATGCAAAGTATCCATATTTTTGCAAAAATTGTTTTCATCAAAGTGATGATGCATTGGCAGAAACGTAGTTAAATAATGGTGTAACACTTTCTTTCAGAGTCAATATTATTTGAAATACACCTTATGTGTAATTACTTGAGGAACAAGCACTGTCTGTAGTATTAGAACATATCCTGAGGCACAGTCACATTAGAAATGATTTAAATGTTATGTAGAATAAGTTAAGAGAATAAATAAGCTAATAAAAAGTATGATCAATTGAATGTGTAACTTATAAAAGAGTTGAACAGAGTTGTTTAACTTAACAAGTTTCATGCAAGTTACATTCGTTCATGAAGATATGCTGATTATTTCACAGTACTGTAAATGGTATTCATAATAATTAATTTTTTTTCTTAAAGGGGAGGCTCACAGCCGGTATGGTAGGCTCTATTGTAGGGCTTCAGGCAGAGGAAATACAACAAATGGCTTCTGAATATGCTGAGAAGGTAATTTGACCAAAATGTAATGACTCTTAATTTTTTTAATGGGGAAAAATTATCAATTTTTCAGATACATTATTTTGAAATCATTACAAAGATATTGCTTTGTAGCTTTTACTGTATAGAATATAGAAGTAAAAGACGTCTTGCTTTTCAGTTTTGCTGCTACCACTCAATAGAGAAGGTTTAATTTCAAGAATTTATGACTTGAAAATTAAAATATCTATAAAATTCACAATTTTCCCCATTGAAAAGACCAAGTCATTACTGTACATAAAGTGTTTTTACACTGTTCATCTTTACTTATAGATATTTGTGGAGATTTGCAATTGAGTGTAATTTGTTTTATGCTGCACAATTTATAAACATTCATTTTAGAAGACAAGTGCAATCATTTCAGTTTTAGTGCATTTATAAATTTACTAAATTCTTTAATTGTAGCAAGCAGAAGTTGGTCAGCTGGAGAAACAAGAAAGAGTGGGCGGAGTCCAGCACCACAAACGGGCAGTTGCTTCTTTGACCAAGCAGATACAAAATGCTCAGTCCCATCTAGATGAGGTAGGTTTGTTGTTGGATGCATGTACTAAGCATGTACTAAGTGCATGCACATTGATGCGTACATATGCTCGCATGCATGCTACTTTATACGTGTTTGCGTGCATGCACACATATTGCCACTATGTATTTTGAACAGCAGTTGTCCTAAAAGCCCTAAGTTAGGCACATCGTAAGATCTGCTGTAACTTAGGGGATTTGGTATAAAAATAAAACCTTTTTCGGCCCTGTGTGAGAGAGAGAGAGAGAGAGAGAGAGAGAGAGAGAGTTCACTTTTTGGTTGTACATGTATACTGCCATTAGTGTTGATAGGCCCATGGTCAATAAATACCAGTACTAGTAACCATTTAACTGACCATTGACTATGTCACTGAAACTCTTAAACCCCCTTTTCCCCAAGGACGCAATCTTTGTCCCTATTCACCTGTGCCTTGACTGTGTATCATATAATATACTGCATAGTGTCAAGGACAATTCCTTCCATCTCACCTAGTTCTTTTAAAGGCATTGTCTGGACATTTATTTGTNTCATTATAACAAGCTACACGCTGGGAGCCTGTGTGAATTTCTAATCTGTGAAACAGTTTGTCAAAATTCTTATTTCAAGAGAGGAAGATAAGTGTGATTTTTTTCAGAAACCGAAAGGAGGGGGCAGGACCCCCCAGTCCTGACCCCCCTGACCCCTCCTACACCCGCCACTGCATTAGATTTGACAGTAATTTATATAATAAAAGAATATTCGATTTAAGTCATGTCTTATATTTGGTACTGTCTATCTATTAAACTATTCCCCAAGAATGAAAATCAATCTCATTCCTCTCGTGCAAGATCAGATGAAAAGCATGACAAAGACAAACCATTATAACGTGATACCAGGACTTGCCGTGGAGAATACGACACTACAGAACATGACGAAGATTGAATTGTTTATAAATAAATTTGTTAAGGAAAGGAAATTCATAAAATACAAATTATTAACTCTGAAAATAAGACAGGTTCCTTTTATTTTATCGAGAAGTAAGAGGTCATCCTATGATGTTTAAGATGTAAATCTAGTTTTATTTCATTATTTAGAAATAATGGACACTCACAAAAACTGGTCAAAATCAAAATAAATCTAAACCAAACTTTCTTTGAAAATAATGCAGTTTCTTTTAAAGTTTTAAAATATCTAAAAATAACATTTGTATGCCGTTCAAGTGACATTTTAATACACCTAATTATTTTCACTTCCCTTGTCATTCCGATAAGAGAGGGGAAAAGATCATTAAGGTTCCGGATATCGATGACCAACAAGTATTACATACAACAATCCAAAATGTCGTCCAAACAATCTGCTTTGTTAGCAATAAGACAGCTACTGTTTCCGATCCCATGCTTTGTTCACCGACAGTTTTGGCTGACGTTTAAAGGGATAATAACTGTCCATTTTGGCCAAAAAATGAATTTTCCCGAAGTAAACAACTGTTTTCCCATACTTACCAATGGTAAACGAATCCATTTCTACATTCAAAGTTAGTCTCTGTTTTTTTTCTAAAAAGTTTGGTTTTATGTTATATTCTCTTAAGAGATTATTACAGATTATAGCCATGTATGGAGGTCACGCGGTCTGATGACAAGCTCAGATATCAGAATAATATCTATAACTGCCGTTTTCGTGGTAAAACAGAATAAATTAAATTTCTATGAGTTGCTTACAATGTTTTTATTTCAAAAAAATAGAACTCATACAAAGAGTTATTATCCCGTTAAAACAATTTGATTTGTGGAAATTGACATTACTACGAGAAAAACCTGTAATGTGTATTGCTTTCATCTGTCTTATTATTGTCTTCTGGTAAGAGAAACGTCATCAATACTTTTGATTATGCAATTTTTCCATAAACTTCTAAGCTCCCGGCGAGACTATTTGGAAGCATGCTGGTTAACTCCTACGGATGGACAATTAAGAAAAGTAACAAAGAAATTGGCGTGTTTTTAAACAAGTATCGATTTCGTTAACAAGCTTGTTACACGTAGCCCCACTTTATGCAAGTTAAATGTTAGGAAAACGAACAGAAATGACAATAGTCTTATCATATAGTATCTTGATCTAAAGAAACACGTCTTCTGATTGGTTTTTAGAAAGCCGACTGACCGGGTCCATGGTCACACTTCGTCATTTACTTAAGGGTAATAATGGTCTATATTTGTACGTTGAACCCTTTTGTCTGTTGCCAGGAAGAGGTGTCGTTTTGTCTTCAAAACAATCACTAAGCGGGGTTGTACCAGTGAGCTCTACGGTTATAAACGTATACCGTTTTTAAATGCAAAATGTAATTTGTCTGGACCCACGAGAGTCATCATTCGTTTTTGAAAATTCCCGATTCCGGGTCCAGGTCGTTGTTGTGTCGGACTGACATGCGCTTTCCAGTCAAGGCATTGCGATGATGCACATTTTGAGAAAAAAAATAAACATATATGGCAAATAATTCTGCAGAGAATATACCGTTTTGTCTGCTGGACGCAATTTACAGGTGGTATGAAAGGGGCAGATCCAGGATTTTCTGAAAAGGGGGGTCCTTTTCTATAGGGCTGACCAATCTCGAATGCAAACTGATCCTCGCTACCCTTGGGGTGGTGTTCGGGTCCTGCTGAAGGGCCCCAAAAAGTTGTGGTGTTTGATAGGGAGAACAGTGCCATTTGGTTTTAAGTATGACACAGCCAGTCAAAATTCTTATTTCAAGAGGGGAAAATAAGTGTTTTCTTCAGAAACCGAAAAAGGGAGGGGGGGGGGGCACCGCCTCCCTGACCCCCTGATCTCTACTTAGTCCGCCACTGCATTGGATTATAACCTACTAATTTTCACTTCCCCTGTCATTTCGTTAAGAGAGCGTGGGGGAAAAGACAATTTGATTTGTGGAAATTGATATTACTACGAGAATAACATGTAATGTATCTTACTTTATCGTATCTTATTTTTGTCTTCTAGTTGGAGAAACGTTATCAATACTTCTGATTATGCAATTTTTCTATAGATTTCTAAGCGCTCGGCGAGACTATTTAATAGTATGTCGGGCGACTTCTATGAAAGCAGAAGCAAAGCTTGCTGAAGTCGGCTTTGAAACAGCTAGGTGGCAGCTGGCAGTTTTTGCAATGGGTTCTCATATGCGGAGCAACAAGCAGCGGCATTTTTTATTGCTATATCTATTCCTTCAAGGAGTCTTAAGCATGGAGACAGTCAGCCCACAGACATGGTTCAGCGTAACGAGCACCCAAACCTTCCCCCACCTCACCTCACTTAGCTCTGGTGTAGATAGCAGTAATTCAACGGAGGCGGAAGTTTCCTCCCAGGTTGATGTCCCAAAGAATCCGCCGCTACAATATCAGACTTCTTCAACAGCAACCAATTTTACTGGATCCTCTTCTGGTGTAGAAAATGGCGATGTGGAAGAACCGGTGACAGAGGCCCCACGTTTACTGGAGGAGGTCTCCACTGATGAAAGGAATTCATCTCAGAACGCAACAACAGCAGCTTTTCCGTTAGACGCGAGAAGGGAACGAGACGACCCCATGTCCTCAAATTTCACTACGAGCACACTACTGCCTGGTGCGTCCACAGTGACACTTCGGGATGGCACTTCACTTCCTCTTAACTTACCGAGAACATTTTGCTTGGGGACAAACGTAGTTACGACAGGTGGGTGCTTCTGTGACAACTTTTGCGGTTTGTTCCAAGACTGTTGCGCCACTAATTACTGTAAGAAGCGTTCTTCATCGATGGGAATGCACTTAAACTCAAAATACATTGGATGTATCAAGCAGTCCACCTCGCATTTTCTTGGACTTAATCCCCAACATTTCTGGATGGTGACAATCTGCCCAGACGAATGGCCCCATGATACCGTTCGTACTAAATGTGAAGGTCCTCGGAATACCAATGAAGCTGACCGCTTTGTTCCTGTGTCTGACTTGGCAACAAACTTGACATTTCGTAACGAGCACTGTGCAATGTGCCACGGTATATCTGATGTCCGACAATGGGGTTTTTACTTCACTTGTCACAGGTCATTATCTTTTGGTGTTGACATTGTTTTCAACATTATCGATGGAGACGATATTGTGGAACAGGCAAGATCAACCGATGGTTGTAGCTTGTTCTTTCGCCCTCCAGTCGACATTCCCGGCAGACCGTGTATACCATCTGGTCTCACGCCAATTGCTTCAGTAACGGGCGTAAGCATCACTACAATGCAGTGTCGTACAGACAGCCACCCAGAACTCAAGGAACTTTGTTGGACAAGACCAATTTCCGTCACTCATGTTCAGAGGTGGGAGTGGCATTATTACGCAAGAAATGCCTTTTGTTGGCTTTGTAGCTGGTCCAAGCAGCGCCTGCCGCAGATTAGTAATTGTACTGTTTCTGGTAAGTTTTCTTTCTTTTTCTGTTGGAAGGAAAGTGCAAACATACATTGGAAACATCAAATAAGTAAAACAATAGCTAGAACACATTCTTCAAAATCATTTTTAACATTTCAATATTTTAATAATATTTTAGCACAATTTTGATTTTGTTGATGTAAAGGAATTTGGGAAGCGTAACTGCTATTATAAGGTGATTTTTGTCTTCTTCTTACCTTCATCAATTCAAAGCTTCTAATAGGAATTTGGAAAATGTAAATATTTGATTGATAAACTATCACCATATGGCAAATACTGGCCTCATCTTGCTACGTATCTATTATCATGTTTAAGGTGTCACTAGCGAACTGCAAGTTAAATCTGTGTCATTTGTTACTTTATTTAATTTGCTGTGTCGCGTGGTCAACAATTGAACAAAATATTATTTGTTTGAGCATGGTCAACATTTCACTCTGTCTTTTTTTATTTCAAAAAGAATTGTTGTAAATTTTTTGCATGTTGTATTTATAGAAATGGAATAAATAAAGGAGGAAAGAAACTTTGCAGAAAACCCAGCGACTTTTATATTCATAAAGTAAAAGTTACATTTGAAACCGAAATAATTTTGAAATTCCAGCAACAATTTACATAAAACACTAGTAGAATCATCGCACCATGTGCGCAGTAGCCGAAGAAAGGACGAACAAATAAGAAAAGTAACAAAGAAAGTACCACGTTTTAAAAACAAATATCGATATCGTAAACAAGCTTATTACCGCGTACACGTAGCCTCACTTAATACGAATCACATGTACTGAAAAACGAACGGAAAGTTAGTTGATCAAAAGTAAACGAATTCTTATTGGTCTCTTTTAGACCTTTTAATGTCAGGAACTTAGGGATAAAAAACAGGGGCCTCCACTCTATCACTCAACTAACAGGATCGATCTATCTTCGAGGGGTGTCTCGCTAAATTGCTTTCAGCTTAAGAAGCTTAGTTTTCCCGCACGCCCACTGAAGCTGCTAAACGATAATTAATTACCCCCTAAAATACGTACGAAATCACACTGTGCTTTTCACCATTTTTGTTACAGACTAGCGCACCTTGTGGTTAGATAGTATTATTTCGCTAGATTAAGGGAAGTGATTGGAGCATTTAATTTCTGATTTTATAGATGGTAGTAAGCTTACCTTTTTCAACACTGGTTGTGTTCACAAAAGACTGTAAATGTTATAAAGAGGAAGTGAATCACCAGAAAACGAGAGAGAGAGAGAGAGAGATTGAATGAGCACAATACTGATACTGGGCAGATCTCCTCCACTTCTTGCATGTAATATGTCGATGAGTGACGATAGGCCTTTTTTCAACTTTTACTCCTAGATAGATAAATAGATATTTTATCTATTACTTATTTTATGGCTATTTTACAATACCAGCAAGACAAGCTGTACAAATATATTTGGGTAGCTACATGTACTATCAACACGTTCGCGTATATCGCTAATGAATTTATTTGCCATAAAATCTGTGGCTATCATTGGACATAAAAACGGAATTTCGTAATCTTGTCCATGGGCTACATATATCTCATATCTATTGACAGGACGAGGTGTCGCTTTGTCTTGAAAACAATCACATGTCCTAGCGGGCTTGTGCCAGTGAGCTATATGAATAGGGTTTATAGGTCACCGCTTGCACTCTCTACGATTGAATCACTATGATTTTCTTATCACTATTTAACTCCTCTCTGATATCAAGGACGCACTAAAATAACCACACTGTGCTTTTCAACATATCTGTGACAGACTTGTAGCGCACCCTGTGGTCAGAGGGTACTATATAACCATGATTATGGGAAGTGATTGAAGTCATCAGTTTCAGAATTTAGAGATACTAGTAAGCGTACCTTCTTAACAATGGTCGTAAGGAAACATTCCCTAGAGAGAGAGAGAGAGAGGGCAGCTATGGGTGGGTTGAAAGAGCACGATATGAAATAAATACTGGGCAAATTGTTTTCTTCATTTTCTGCATGTAATATGTTGAGGAGTAGAAATTGGCCTTTTTTCAACTTTTGCTGCTAGAAAATTGTATCTGTCCCTTTCTGCACTTGGATTCGACCTTTGATAAAAATCATCAAGTTTGATCACTGGCCAATCATTATAACAGTGACCATTTTCCTATAAGATCCAATGGATATATCAACGTCAGATAAGTTAAGTCGGGAAAATTCGTTAAATCGTTTTATGGCTGATCGAGTGATTTATTCAGTTTATCCCTTGGCAAGTCGAATATATTTGAGTCGTATAAGAAACTAGCAGAAGTGGTTTATTGGTTTATATATGTAACTGGAAATCCACGCTCCACCGACGTTCGGTTTATATGTACCTTTAAAATACATTGCATTGTGGACTGAAAAAATCCAACAATGTGGAGAACAATGATCAGTATAAAAAGGAGGTTGATTGTTGACTGAAGGGGAGGGGGGCAGTTAAAACCCCAGTCACCTAAATGAATTATCATTTTGCTGGCACAATCAGTGGCTATCCTTAAAGTGGTTCAGTTTTGTTGTAGAACATGCAGACCGTTGATTCTGCGAGTAATGACCTACCCAAATATTGTCTATGTGGTTCAAATATGGCGATTTTGATGACCAAAGTAGCTGCTCATTCCCTTGGTTCTGTAAGTTATCTGCTATTAAAAGTGCTGTGTTTGAACTGGCAATCTCATCGTGCAACCTAAAATTGTTCCTAAGGTGCCCCCTATCAAATGATAGTCAAGTGGTTCCCAGATTGTTCCTTTATTTGATCTGGTTCAGATTTTCATCGCTGACTACCGTTGGTGTTTTGGCACCAGTGTGATATCCACTCCAAATACTGACGCTGTCAAGACCCTAGTCACTTTAGAAGCGGCACACGCCTTGTTATAGGCCTTTACAGGATGTATGTAAACTCTGTTTTGACTGGTTTAGCGGTACAGGTGAAGTCTGACTTCAATAAAGAAAGCCACGCGGTTTCAGTGTTCTACCCAGAAACGGTCGTGGTCCCCGATTCATTAGAGAAACAGAAATTTGCTTTGGTTTATATGCGTAGCTCAAATTGCAAACATATAATAATAATAATAATAATAATAATAATTATTATTATTATTATTCAGCCTCCCGTATTATATTGTGTATCTTTTTATCTTTCCAGCATCAAGTCAATCCTTCGATCCGCCAGGTTATACTGTCCAGATCGACACCTCTGGGGCGCGGTATAAGAAACCATGTGAACGAAACAGCGATCAGGTAAGCCGTTAATTTGAAGAAGCCATGAAAAATAAAGGTTTTAGAGAAAGAACTAGAAATTTTAGTTATGTTTTTGTGACAATCTGCATTTTCTCTCCAGCAGAATACAGATGAGACAGATCCATACTTATGAGTTCATAGAAAAGAGTAACATTTGTTAACACAAGCAATATGGGTAGCGTACATACAAAAATATAAAGTACAATTTCGGTTTTAGAGGAAAATGCCATAGACAATTTAAAGCTGGTTAAAAATGGCGTTTCATTTCTTTTACATTATAAGACGCGGCTGCAGATGGCGACCATGTAATGCCCGCAATAGTGAAACAAATATACATCAATAGAAAAAAATGTCAATTTCTTCCTATCTTATATCTTTTTAAATATAGACTTCGCCTTTGTCTTATTACACACACTCTTCTTGAAAAAGGTCAAAGCAGTACACGTTAGACACACACGCTTTTTATTAGACAAGTGAGTTTAAAAAATTAGTTGAGCTAATTGTGTGAGCGTTTGATGACATTTGGTGGTGTCCTTCAATTTTATGAATATTTTTGTCCTCGATAAATATCACTGTAAAACATCCGATTTGACGGTATAAATTCTTTGTTATATATAAATATATATATATAAGACTTAATGAGACAATTATTCATGCTTGATATGGAATCTGAACTCCTTTGAAAAAGCTGTATGTAAAATGTAATATGCCAACAGAAACAAAGAACTTATAATAACCAGAACCATTTGGAATAATGGACTCAATAGGGACAATAGTTTCTTAAATGAGTATTGATTTTTTCTTTGTTACATAATTTTGACGTTGTTAACGTATAGCACGCTTTTGGGCATCGCATGTCTTCAACACAACACCGACGTCACGTATCCTAGGAGTTTGTTTTTTTTACTTTTTGTTCATAATCCCCGAAGAAGGCCCAGGGGCAGAAAGCTCGAATTGTATTTAACAACTTTAATGTAGATCTTTCAAGGTGCATCAATATACATACTTCTATATTTGAGGTGAAATGTTTGCTTTCCAGGCACTTTGCAACGAAGAAGAGGACCAGTGTTTTACTCCAATACGGTATATGGCAACACTGATTTTACCATCCAAATGGCGCTTATGTCGGAACACGAACAGAAGGCTTCTGCACCTGAAGGAATTTGTGACGCTAAAATATCTTATCTATTCTATTCCAATATTTACAAAGCTATCGGCGACGGTGCATGGCACTTTATGCCTGACCGAAAGACGTGTACAGAGATGAGCCGCAATGGAACAAACCAATCACTGGTGGCAGTCTTCAACTTCCAGGCCAGATTAATCAAAATGATCAGCGGTTATCGTGAAGGTACCAAGCAGTTTGCTTCCTACCGTGCAGAGTTCTCTAGGACTCTGAAGGCCAGGAGAGAGACGGTCTACTTTGACGGCAAAGAATATCTTGTCATCTTGCTGGATTCTGACGAGGGCCGCTGCTCACAACGGGAACTGCCGATAGAGGTGCATGACGGGAAAGATGGCACGACGTCCTCACATGCCAGGGGTGGTCTGGGTGGTGATGCACTGGTACACGCCGTGTTTGCTATTTTATTGGGTATTTTAGCTTGTAGTTGTTTGATTTGATATACCGGGGTGACAAGAATGGTAGTTCACTATGAACCGTAGTCAACTCCCCATTTCTTCGTACAGGTGGGATTCGTCCCATATACCGGTAACCACCCCAATACTCCTACTAATCCTAAGCTGTACTAATCATATGGGGACCTGGAATTCCTTTCCTAGGACTACCATTCCTGACACAGCCGGCATATGTCATTTTCATTTACTACTACTTTTAAATGACTTGTTGGACACGGGGGGTGAGGTGGGGGGGGGGGTCGCGCCTCTTTTTTTGTACAGACACAGATGTGTCTGCACATATTGCCATCACCTGCGTCTGTCGTCGCCGTTCATGTCGCCGTCGCCGTCGCCGTCGCCATGCACTTTTATCGTTAACATGATAAGTGGAAGACAGATTTAATTTTTGGTGTTATATTTACAGAGCTGATGAATATTCATAAAACGCAGGTCAAGTTCGAAAATCAGCATGATCGGGCCATTATTGTAGAATTTATGCTGTTTTTTCACTTTTCAGCATATATGCAACACCGTTAACACATTTCAAGGAAAACCGATAGGCCTGTTGTCATGAAACTCACAGGAATAATCAATCTTACTAAAACGCAGATCAAGATCGAAAATCGGCATGATCGGGCCTCTATTTTAGTAGTTATGCTGTTTTTTTTACACTTTTCAGCATGTATGCAACACTGTAAACACAATATAAGAAAAACAGATGGGCCAATTTTTATAAAAGTCACAGGAGTGGTCAATTTTACTAAAATGCAGGTTGAGTTCGAAAATCAGCATAATCGGGCCATTATTTTATAAGTTATGCTGTTTTTTCACATTTCCTCAGATTCAATTCTTAGGCATGTTAACAGTCTCATTATTTAACTAATAAGATATGTAAAAGTGTTTGTTTGACATTTCCTGCATCTTTACAACATTGTTAGTTGATTATGTAAAAATGATGGTAAACTTGTTATCGTGTATTGTGTAATAAAGTTTCCAAAATGGAAATAAACTCATATCATTGCAGTTTGTCAGATTCAATCATTCACTATGTTCAGAATCTCAGAATGGA
>NW_019776147.1:17441-79048 GCF_001039355.2 Lingula anatina | reverse complement strand
ACATATTGCCATCACCTGCGTCTGTCGTCGCCGTTCATGTCGCCGTCGCCGTCGCCGTCGCCATGCACTTTTATCGTTAACATGATAAGTGGAAGACAGATTTAATTTTTGGTGTTATATTTACAGAGCTGATGAATATTCATAAAACGCAGGTCAAGTTCGAAAATCAGCATGATCGGGCCATTATTGTAGAATTTATGCTGTTTTTTCACTTTTCAGCATATATGCAACACCGTTAACACATTTCAAGGAAAACCGATAGGCCTGTTGTCATGAAACTCACAGGAATAATCAATCTTACTAAAACGCAGATCAAGATCGAAAATCGGCATGATCGGGCCTCTATTTTAGTAGTTATGCTGTTTTTTTTACACTTTTCAGCATGTATGCAACACTGTAAACACAATATAAGAAAAACAGATGGGCCAATTTTTATAAAAGTCACAGGAGTGGTCAATTTTACTAAAATGCAGGTTGAGTTCGAAAATCAGCATAATCGGGCCATTATTTTATAAGTTATGCTGTTTTTTCACATTTCCTCAGATTCAATTCTTAGGCATGTTAACAGTCTCATTATTTAACTAATAAAATATGTAAAAGTGTTTGTTTGACATTTCCTGCATCTTTACAACATTGTTAGTTGATTATGTAAAAATGATGGTAAACTTGTTATCGTGTATTGTGTAATAAAGTTTCAAAAATGGAAATAAACTCATATCATTGCAGTTTGTCAGATTCAATCATTCACTATGTTCAGAATCTCAGAATGGAAGAAATTGGACATTTAACACTGCTCTATTGATATTTTTCCCATCTCATCAATTTTCTTAGTTGATCATATAAAAATGGCAGTAAACTGTTAATTTTGTTTTATGTTAAAAATTGTTAAAAATGGGGAAAAAAACATTTCAGAACAGTGCTGTCTTGTTTACATTTTGGCATTTTCAAGTTGTGACTTTGAAGTTCCATGGGCCTGAAGACCTTTGCTAGTCACATTTTCTGAATATCCATGATACTAATATTTTATTATTAAAAATTGATGGTCATTATGCTGTTAAACATTATGTAATATTGCATCAAAATTTGAAAAAAAACTATTTTGGGCACTGCTCCCATGATGACCATTTAAGAAAAACCATGTCACTTACTGTTCTCAAACTTACAGGAAAGAAACATGGGACAAAATACAGCTTCAGTAGGCAATGCAATCTGTTTGGTAATTCAATCTGCCAGTTAAACAGTTTTTTTGTGAAAATTTAATTTTTCACATATTGGCATTTTCAAGGTGTGACTTTGAAGTTCCACAGGCTTGAAGACCCATGCTTGTCACATTTTCTGAAAATCCATGATACGTATATTTTATTATTAAAAATTGATTGTCATTATGCTGTTAACCATTATGTAATATTGCATCAGAATAGAAGAAAACACAATTTTGGGTGCTGCTGCCATGATGACCATTATGGGAAAACCATATTACTTATGATTGCCAAACTTTCAAAAAAGAAATACAGGACTAAAATGCAGCCTGAGTTGGAAAAGCAGTCTAATTGACTTCTTTTTCTGGATGTTTTACATTTTCAAAGTGTGAACTTGAACTCCCATGGGCCTGAAGCCTTATGCTTGTTACACATTTTACTTACATTGGTATTACCTGTTGAGCATAATTAAAATTTGATGTTGAATTGGCAGTTTAACATAATGTACTTTTGCATCAGAATTGACAGTAGCCTATTTTGTTATTTCCTGCTTTTTGTCTGTACATTTGACAGCTTTGCTGCCTTGTTTACACTAGTGTTAGTCATTATCACCCACAACCAGGGGAACAAAGAACTTTTCTCACTAGATATATTATCTATCTACTTATCTATGGACATTAGATTCTGTTCTTCTTTTTGCCACAACAATGTCGTTTCAAGCCGGCCTGGGTTGCAGCATATCATATCCAAGATTACATATGAGTATACAACATAAATAAGCCACTGGGTCACTGCGGGCATATCGGTGCAAGCTTAATGATCGGCATAATTTCTGAGACAAATTTGATTATTTCATTTTTTGCTTATTGATTATTGCTAAAGTTAATATTGTCAGATGCAAGAGCATGTTTTAGTAGTAAAATGTAATGTATAAAAACCACCTCAATATATCTGTGTCTTAGAGAACCTGATATCACAGCACATAGATATGTCTAAATAGCAATAGCTAATATTTCTATGTCTTAATTAGGCTTTCAGCAAAGAAAAGTAACAGTATAGAGAAAGGCGATAATATTATATTGCGTTAAACTTTGTATAAAGTTCAAAATATTGTTTCATATAATATTTCTATATATACTGGTATGTATTAATATGATATTAGTTAATATTTGCTCGTAATGTGCCCTATTATTCGTAGTTTGCTCGAGATTGTGTTATTTTTTGTTAAGTGTTTTATGAAATTCAAGATACTTGTTCTAACTGGATCAGAGGATGAGTTGGCTGACTGATAAAGAGAGATGGCAGAGAGAGGAGGCAGAGATAGAGAGAGAGAGAGAAAGAGAGATAGAGTAAGAGAAAGATAGGGGAAGAAAGAGAGAGACATAGAAAAGGTAAGAGAAGGAGAGAGAGAGAGAGAGAGAGAGAGAGAGAGAGAGAGAGAGCAAAAGGGGTCATGCATGATTGAAGAGCATAGCAAAAGAGGTCTTACATGATTNAGGAAAAGGGAGAGGAAGAGAGAGAGAGAGGAAGAAAGAGAAAAAGAGAGAGGGTTAGAGAGAGAGAGAGAGAGAGAGTAAGAGTGGGAGAAAGAGAGAGAGAGAGAGGGACAGTGAGAGTAAGAGAGGGAGAGAGAGAGAGAGAGAGGATCCTGTAGGAGGATTATCCACTTTTTCATAATGCAAATATATTCAAGGCAAAAATGTTCTAAAATATACGTAACTTTCGTCTCTATGTTTATATCCTTGTACAGTGTAAGGAATAATAACCTTTGGCTCATGTCTGACCATAGTCGCATGTGCATAGAGCATTTGATTATTTCGTTGAATTGGTAGACTCACCCAATTTATAAGTAATGTTGGAAGCAGTGTCAGTAAAGGTCAGGTGGTCAGTAAAGTAGGGTTGTTGTCTGTTGACCAGAGGTCACGGGGTCGGTCCATGCCCCATGAGGTAGTTACCACCAGATGTCAGCATGTTACCGTGTGTAATAAATCACTGATGTTGTAACATGAGTTGTTGTGTTTTTCTTTCAACAGAATTACAGAAAATCGGAAAATCCAAACTCCGATTGCAAAGGATGTTAGGCTTTGGTGAGAACTGTCATACAATTATGAAAAAAGCATCAGCTTACAGCGACAACGAGACACGTGGTGCCTTATCTTTCATATGCCGTCTTCCAAAGTAGAGCAGATCGTTTTCTTAATAACACACGAGATTAATCGATGAATAAGCTTTCCTGATAAACTGATGATTTCTTCCTCCGGCGTTGCTAATCTTCCTAGTGTTATCGAAAAAAAGTACAGAGTGTATCAGATAGTCTACAGAAATGACGGATTAAATCTACATGCGTAATCCACTTCTTGTTAGTTACAGTGTTATATGTATCTTAACTTACTTTTGCTCCTACATGTAAGAGAATGCATTTCATCAGAATCGCCTTATATCCACAAGAAACGAGAGCTTCAGTAAACGGAGATATTCCATTCAGATTTAGAAAATATAACATTTCAAAATGTTATCTTTGCTATTGCCTGGTATGTATAGCAATAAAACCAAGGCCACACGTAGTCGAAATCAAAACATAATAATAATATGTTTAAAAAATTAAAAAAAAAAACAAACTTTGATTGATGCCTCTTAAAAATGAGTGAATGCTTTCGAGGCAGTGCAGTTTGGTTAATGGGTTTGGACAACTTCACACTTTATAAAGTAAACCTTTGGCTAAAATTATGCCTAAATTGAGCTTATATAGCAAACATTGTGTTTTTATATGACTTTACAACAGTGGAAACATTTTTGTGACCTACTTTATCTCAGTAGTTGAATGCCATGTGACATCGAGAAAATGAAGCCAGCTTATACATCTTGTATTTTAGATATACAAAGCCCCGTGCGAATAAGGATATTCTAAACTGTCGCATCTGTGTATACTCCATAAAATGTGAGTAATAAAATATGAAAAAAAAAACAAACAAAAGCAATGTTTAGTAGGAAAAGATGAAGGGAAATTTAAAAATGGAACTGCTTAGTGCCAAGACTTATCGACATTTTTGGTAAGATTTACTTTGAACAAATACATGCGCATTTACATGGTTACATACTACTATCATGTAAATGTGGTTTACATAAGAATTAGGTAATTTTACTGGTATTAACTCACAGTTTCTTCATCTTATTTCAACAAACATAAGATTTACAATAAATAGGCTATACGGATAACTCTATTCCAACATACAAACAGCAAGTAATAACACACATTCCCACATTTAGAACGATAATTGTTATTAAACAATATGTGTGACAGCCCAAACATGGTGGAAAACAGGATACGACCGACATACACCACCCACGTAACAACCCTAAATTTACAACTAGGTTAAAGGGATAATAACTCTTCGTTTTGGCCAAAAAATTAATTTTCCTGGAGTAAACAAGAATTTTCCCATGCTTACCAATGGTTAATGAATCCATTTTTACATTCAAAGTTAGTCCCTGGTTTTTTTCTAAAAAGTTTGGTTTTTTGTTAAAATCTCTTAAGAGATTTTAACAGAGTATAGCCATCAATGGAGGTCACGTGGTCTGAAGACAAGCTCAGATATCAGAATAATAGCTATAACTGCTGTTTTTGTCGTAAAACAGAATATATTATATTTCTGTGAGTTATTCACAATGTTTTTATTGTGAAATATAGACCTCATACGAAGAGTTATTATCCCTTTAAGACTGGAGCAAACACGACTTCAGTTTGGTGCAACCAATTCACGTTTTGTGCTTGAGTAACTCGGGCGCAACTCCTTCGCATGAATCAAGACCCGTTGATGCAACCGTTACCCGGTGTAACATGAATGGAAGTCCTAGGAATGGAAGTCCGAACACCCATAATTTATTGATAAGTACTCGCACAAATGCACATAATTATTGTAATAAACGATAACAAATTTGCATTGAGAGAAAAAAATAACGAATCCTTAACAACAACATTGATTTATGCTCATGCACTATAAGTTAACAAACCACACACATAACACTTAAAATAATGAAATCAGAATACTTTAGGAGCGACCCAAGTCACCTTACCTGAAGGAAGAAAACAGGGAGTGACGGAACAAGGTCTCAAACCTCACATGGACACAACTTCATCTGTCACGGGCTAGACCAACGGGGTTATGTATGAAAACGAAAATATCGGGAACAATAAGGGAAATATCCGGTAAAAGACGAACAGGAAACACTCATTTTACCCATCATCACAATCAAAACATAACATAAAGAGTATGAGGTGACCGTGGGTTGCCACCCATAGTGAACAATGCACTGCCGGATTAAAGAGGGGGGGGGGGGGGGTCAGCGGGTGGTCCTGACCCCCCTGTCGTTTTTTTTAAATCGCACCAATATTCCTTCTCGAAATTAGAATTTTGTCCAACTGAAGCACAGTTTACCTTCCAAAACACCACAAATTTCGATGCTGTCCAGGGGGCCACGAGCCCCACGCCAGGGGGGTGAGGGTCGACTTCACATCCGAGGCCTGTCATTCCTAAAGAAAGACCCCCTTTAAATAAACCTGGGTCCGCCCCTGCGGTATAACCTAGCTCTAACTTCCCCAAGCAGGACTGAATACGCGGGAAAATGATCTAAACCAGTAACATTTCTCGCTGTTATCACCATCATCTCCAAATGAACTGATGCGTTGTAGCTTGAGCTTGATTCATTGCATTCACACTGTCGTTTTGTGCTAATTAAGGAATGCGGTCTTTTGCTATTGGGGTGACACAGGGTAAAAAAGCCAAATTCTGACTGGCAGATAAATGCAACACATTTAGCATTTGGTTACCCTTTGGCATACGAAACCAAATTAGAGACGTTAAGTAAAAAATCCAAAATCCAGTTTATGGAATTTGTTGAATTGTTGACATACCTATATTGCTTTCNGTTTAATAATGTGTTATCTCCGTGTTTTCCACATAACCCAAATAATACATATCTGGCAGGAGGCAAACTCGTTTCTTTGGATATTTTGAATACACCCAAGATGGCTGCCATATGCCATAGGAATACTATAGCAAGGGGACCCCTGGATCCTCCCCTGAGGGAGCATAACAACCGGCACACACTCTCAAATATAATGATAACAGTCTCACCACTGGCACTTACATGTCACTGTGTCAGTATGCATTCTCCAAATTCAAAACCCACAAAAAGCATCATTCACATTACGGTACCTTTAAAAAATAACTTAATTCATTCTTTTTTCTGTTTCATATTTAAAAAATGTAAAATATACTACAACAAATCGACAAACAAATCGATTATTATCAAGATATGATATGAAACAAACAGTCAAATGTGCATGTATTGCTCAAAATCAAAACTGCAAGATGTAAATTGACCTGATCTTTGAAATAAATGTCATCTAATAAGACTTTTAAAATAATCATGCATATAAAAACACATGTTTTTTTTTCTACAATTGCGGTTCAATCTAAAACCACTCTAGTTTATGTACAAAGACAAGTACTATCAGGTACTATCATTGTGTTTCAGGCACTAGGTTGCGGTAGAGGAGATGATGGAAGATGTGATGACGATTGTGCTATTCACTGTAAGTGCACACTTAACCTAGGGTTATTGCGTCCAAGTCCTCAAAAGTCTTAGTGTGACTCTTGAGAATGGATGATCCGCCGACTAAATATGGTCGACAAACTTAAAAGCAAGCCGCTTAATTCACTGATGGTTTCTCCGCCTCCACACGCGCCATTCAAAGGATTAAATCTCTGCCCCATTGTTTAATAGTTAGGCCCCTTCAACAAGGGCGCGTGTGGATATTGGGAAAACATCAGTAGCATCACTTTTTAGTGGGTCGGCCATAGTTAGTCCGCGGATCGACTTGTTCTGAATGCTCTTAGAATAGACCTGATGAGATCTAAGGGATGTCAGCAGTTTTCACTGAACCCAAACCTCTACGTTTACGAAGCGAGTTACACAGTGGATTGCATCCACGTGCCTCAGACTTACTTTGACGTTTTGGAGAAAATTACGATCCAAATCTGATGAACTGGAGTCTATCTACCCAGATTTACATTTAAACATTGGGTTTTTATCAGTGCACGTACCTCAAACAGACAAACTTTTATACCATTTACAAATTCGCTACATGTCCTGAAGGTCAAACGTTAAATGATTATTATTTTAATAATAATAATAATAATAATAATAATAATAATAAAGAATGAATAATCTACTACCAAACTAGAATAGGGAATCGATTGTTGTTCGCATATGCCCGTACATCACGCTATGAGAGTTGTAATTATCAAAGAGTTTCGTCTAAATGAAATTTATCCGCGTCTTAATCACCATGACGACAAACATGACGCTAGAGTTATCATTGAAGAAAGAAGGACGGCGTAGGTTCAACCCTGTCACTTTGGTGAATGATTTGTAAACAAGACGTGGGATTTGCCATCCAATTTGTTGGGGATTAGGTAGCTTAATTTTCCTCAGAAATGGAATTAGGGGATTAGGTTTGTAATCCATTTTGTTGTGTGTGGACACGGAATGGGTGAGAATAAGTTAAAATTTCTTTTCCCTTGGCAATTAGCAATTTACAGTCTTTCAAAGCAAACATTGGAAAGACTTACATTTCTTCGGCCATAATATTGGTTTCAATGTGTGTGCCAAAGGAGAGTTGCATAATTACAACGCCTGTTGTAACCAACAAATGTATCAGGTCAATGGTTGACATCTAAGACAATTCTTGTTGTTGTACTTTCATAATGCTGACAATAGCAACATAGGTGTAATCTTTATTTAGAGTTTAAAATCGAAACATGTGTAATAAATCCCATTAAATATAAGAGAAATTAAAGAAGATAAAAAAGTTAGATATAGTTATAAATTAAATCATTTTCTTTCATTACTGATAAGGTTCATGAAGAGTTTGTAAACACGCAAGAGTTGTATAGTGTCAGCAGTAAATTTTTCTGAAAAGATATTTTTTTCTTTTAAGGTGTAATAAAGACGTCACACAAGACAGAAATTCTTTTTTTTTTCAACTATTAAAATCTATCGAACACTTTTATGTGTACTACGGTTATATGTTTAGGAAGTGTGTGTTAAACCCCCCTTTACACTGAGACGGCGTCTTTTCCGAGTCCTTTTTGTGTCCATGAAACTTGCATTACTGTGGTCGTAGAAAGGAGGCATAAGCTTCGCTTTGGTTGCAGAATGAATGCTCAATGATCGGCCAGTCGTCGGCACGTAAAGCATTATTTTTTTTTCTCTCAAACGGTGCCGTATTACGGGACGCAGAAAGGACGCCATCGAATGTAAAGGGGGGGGGGCATATTTACATCTGCCCATTAGCATTGGCCGTAACTACAAATATCATCATCATCATCCTCCTACTCATCATCATCTCAACCTTTCACTCCACTGATGGTGGAAGGCCTCCACAGTACTTCTCCACGCTTTGTGTGCTGTCGGTGTTGGGTTGAACCCTAACTCACCACGCTGGTTCCGTGCGGGTAGGTGAGAGCCTGATGACCTTTTGCTCCAGCATCAGGACCACGTGGCAGGTTCCTCGAGGTGACATTTCCCTTGGGACAGGGTGAATAGCCTGACCTGATATTTTATGTTTGACCTTCTGAATCAATTAAAAAGATATCGGTTCTATACAGTAACTGCAGACATAATCTTATACAGAACGTTTGCTATCATAATTATCTGAAAAAAGGCGGTTGGAGTGCAGCCGTTGATCAAATAACATATTTCATTTCCACCTTTATCTGTTCTTATCCTGTCCGTCACTTATTGATGCATGTGTTGATAAATGTCGTTGTCATCGAATTTAATAATTTTTGCCCTGTGATTGATAATTGGAGCGCTGTGTTAATATTGAACATCCGTTTGTAGCTTTGAAGGTTCGGTTTTCCTATATTCTTCATTCGAACACACGAACATACGAACATACAAACACACAGGAGCGCACACAAATGAACCAACACAGGCATACAGACACATGCACACTCGAACACATACGCAGAGAGAGAGAGAGAGAGAGACAGAGAGAGAGAGAGACAGAGAGAGGGGGGGGGGGGCGAGAGAGAGAGAGTGAGGTAGAGAGAGGAGAAAAGAGGGGATAAATGCAAACACAAAACAAAGTTTTCACAAAAACCTTTTTTAAACTTTGAATTGCCTTCACAGCCAACACCTTTGCAAATAGCAATCATTCATAGTTGAATATCATAATACAAAGTTTAAGCACATAAAAGCTTTCAATGCTTCATCTAATCCAACTTAATTACTTAAAGAAAAGCTAATCCGACTATTGTAGACTATTGTATTGTCGTTAATTAGAACGTCCCAGAGTTGACTAGCTTTCTCAATCATCTTTTTCAGCTTCTCGAGTAGCTTTGTGTAAAGAGTTCGAGCGTTGCTTTCACTTTAATAAGCTTTATTGTAGAGCGCGATCGAAAACAACAAATACTCTTCTTCGTCCAATTTCTAGTGTATTATATTAATATTTTCGAATGGCTTTGTTGCCATATACGTAAATATTTTTTTATAGTTTGCCTCTTTAATTTTCTTTCGTATTTAAAGAGGTACTCCACTGAGAATGCTGACACTTATAAATTTAATTGCGAAGCAAATTTACTAATGCGACTTGTTTTATTATAATATATCGAAAATATGCTAAGTTGTCATTTTACTATGTTTGGCCCCATTCAGAGTAGGGGACTAAGTAGTCCGAGGGTCAAACATGGCAGACCCACTTTAATATTTCCCCACGGGATATCTATTCAGTGTCTAGCGGATTAGACCGCAAAATTTGTAGAGGGTCATCATGTTTGACCCTTGGACTAGTCAGTCCCCTATTCTGAATGGGGCCTTTTGCGGTTAAACACTTCATTGCCTTGTCTCAGTAATACCCCCTTTACACTGGACGGCGTCCTTTCTGCGTCCTTTCTGCGACCATGAAATTTGACATCGCTGTGGTCTTAATAAGGAGACACGAGCATTGATTTTGTATCAGAATGAATGCTCAATGATCGGCCAGTTGTCGGCACGTTAAAGATGCATACAAAGTCTATTTTTTGTCACAAAAACCAACCAAATGCCAGCATATAGTTTCAAGTCGTATAACTAAGAGAATTACCAAAAGGCATTGTTTAATTTCACCCCAAAGTGTTGTTTGAACAGATTTTTCTGCTGGCATTCTAAGCTGTATGTCAATGGGGCAGGAAAGTTGGTCACGGAAGTAGGTTAAATTTACAACCATAAATTTAAAGAAAAGAGCAGTCAGAAGGTCTTTTATGGCCGATCGAGTGATCTATTCAGTTTATCCCTTGGCATGTCGAATTTATTTGAGTCATATAAGAATCTAGTAGAAGTGGTTTACATGTGTAACTGGGAATCCACACTCCACCGATGCTCGGTTCGTATGTACCTTTAAGCATTATAATTTTTTAACTCTCAAAAAGGGCCGTACAACTGGACGCAGAAAGGACGCCGTCCAGTGTAAAGGGGGCTTAAACAACCTGCTGAAAGATGTCTATCTGTGTTCTGAATCTGATGAACCTCTATCTACATCTATACTTCTGGCTTCCACAGTCCTCATTCAACGATGTATGTAAGAGAGGATTCAGGACAAGTTGACCCGTATCTCGAAAGCATCGCGTATTGCGAATCGCTATATCAAATAGAGGCTACAATGTATTATATGGGACGAGTATGGGCGAGTTATGGAATCGAGACGCTTGCGCACGTGCGCAACATAGCGAACCTTTCGAGATACGGAGCCCAGTTCGGCGGACTAAATATGGCCGAACCACTAAGAGTGTATCAAGAACAGCGAACTTACAGATCCGCAGATACAATTTTGCCGACTAACTTGAGGCTTAATTTTGTCGCGTAATCCCCTCAGGGAGTCCATTCAGTTTCTAATTGGGAATAAAGCGGCAGGCTATTTAGTGGGTGGCCATATTTGATCCGCGGGCCTGTTAGACCCCATTCAGAATAGGGGACTAACTAGTCCGAAGGCGACCCAATACAAAGCTTGCAGTCTAATCTGCTAATAGACACTGAATAGATATCCCGTCGGGAAGTATCCAAGAGGGTCGCCCATATTTGACCCTCGGACTAGCTAGCCCCCTATCCTATTAGTTTGCTTTTCTGAATGCACTCTTAAAAGCATCACCGACTAATTGCCTGATGGTCTTCCTGTCTCAACAATTAAACGTCGGACACAGAGCGCAAGCAGTCGCAAAACGACCAAAAGCATGTAAAGCATACATATACATTGTTTGATGTTGCCAGATTTGAAGCCAACGTTCATTTATTTTAGAGAAGTCACATGTAAAAAGAAAAAATAAACCGCAAGGAAGGAAGTAATATCTGATATCTCTATCTCTATCCACGCTCTCTTATCACAGCCGGTTTCTTTTAATGCCTCAGTTTCTCTACACGTGCGTGATAACGTTTAAAAAGCAATGCATACTGGAGGGAGAGCCAGCCACATGAGGTAAAACACCCCAGCACTGAAATTCCCTGTAAATGATTCTAGCTAATGCCTACGCCTCTGATCTAAACGTGATGGCGTTTTAAATAATTAAAGCTCGGCAAACTCAAGATAAACTTGCATGAGGTAAAACACATAATCACTTAAGGTTTCCTGATAATGTTTCTTGCTAATGTATTTCCTTTATTGCTTGAAACACTGGTTGCCGTGTTTGTCCTGATGGTGCATTTGGTGACCTTAATCTAGGTTAAATTGTATTGATCGCTGATAGGAGTGGTACGAGTGGCGGTGATGTAATTGAACTTTTCATTTAGCCTGTGATTTGCATATGGCATCTCCACGATCGGTTTTGAGAGTGAAAGTTTTTTTTACTTTTTATCAACCTATGAACCTTTTGTACCATCTTTTTTACGCGTCTTTGATGTTTTGGCCAACTTATTTCGCGCAAAATTTGTATTAATCGCCTGAAGGGACGTGGGGCGGCGTAAAGTCAACCGCCTTATTGAAAAGGCAAGGAGGTTGCATGACAAAGCCTGGAGTCAAAATTACAATTAGCATTAGAAATGCCCCGTTCACCCCCCTCCTCCCCGGGCGTTTCTGCTCCATTCGCTGTCGCTCTGTCCAGTTACTGGTCAGTGGATATTGTTGGATTTATAGATGACCCTGGCATGTTGCCTCTTTCACACACAGGACAATTAAAATAATATAAGACCCAAACGGCCACAGGTCTTAGCTTTCTTTGTCCCGTCTGTACAATATAGCGCAGATGCTGAGCTCACTTATGCTCCAATTCGGCTGACCAAACCGGAGTCAAAACAGCAGAATTATCAACGAACTCAACATACCATCTTCTTGTGAGTTTATCCCCTTTGACCTTGCAATTGTTAGTCGAAACTACAAAATATTATTTGAGAATCAACTACACTTGAAATTGGCTGATTCGGGAGAGGGTTTAATGTGCCACGCGACTCAAGCGCAATGTTTTATTAAAGGACTCCCACTTACACTGTACCAGCCTTGACATAAACACCATAAAAACCAAAATCAAAATATTAATGATAAAATAAAATAAAATAAAATAAAATAAAATAAAATAAATAAATAAATAATAAATAAAGTAAATAATACAATCTCTCGGTCTAACTTTCATTGGTGAAGTGCATTGCCCTCGGCTCACCAATCTCACTGGATGAAATTCATTTGTTTTAATTCAGCGCATGTTTTCTAAATCAACCTCATTTCTATAGATGTATCTGTATTGTGTCTTCGTTTAGGACACGTGGTTTAATGAGGCTTTCATTTCCGACCTTCACATAACCTAATATCCTGTGCATTTTTGGATCAATTACCTTCTCCTATTATCTTTTGTATTTTTGGAAATTTTTGTCTTGTTTTAATGGAAAATAACGGTTAAACGTTCATTTGATAGGCAGCGAATCGTAAATCATAATTTTCTTCATTGTAATTGACCTTTCTGAAGCTCCTCTCTTACATGTGTGCAGTTATTCATCGATGAAACTTACAAAAATAATACTACAAAACTTACAAAAATAATACTACAAATACTATTGTTACTAGAAAAATACGAGAAATTGATTGCTTAATTGGTTATGGATAAATGAAATAAGAAATTAATTGAATAGACTGAAACATAAAATCAACTACATCATAGATCAGGGTGACCTAAGTAATGGCCCAAAACTCTCTCTCTCTCTCTCTCTCTCTCTATCTCAAATAATAATAATAATAATAATTATTATAATGATAATAATAATACTTATAGGACGCAGTCTAGGGCTCACTTTTAATTCTTTGAGGTAATTAGAAAATAAGTCGCGTTTAAGGTAAGTGTCGCAAATAACATCAACTGCATTTTGTTAATTGAAAAGTCCTCTTTTTATAATGCTTGAATACGGTTGTCTATAAACAGCCATTATAATCAGGATGCGTGGAGGTAAAAATTCTCATCGACTTCGAATTCAGCCTTGAATTTAACTTTTTAAGCAACTTCAATCAAACGTGGCGACCTGCAGCCTTGTTCATCATCTTCGAGAGCCACGAAAACCGATGTTTACAGTTTTTTATTGCATTCACCTAAAACTGATTTTTCCTCAGGAAATCGACCTTGACTGCAGCTGGCAAATTCCTCGTCTAAATCTGTATGTTTCGTGCATGGAGGTGTGCGATGCTCCAGCCATTGCAGTTTTCCCACCGTCCATTAACTTTAATGAAATAATCGGGAGCATCTCTTTTTTCTAATCTGTTCCTAAAGGTCAGGCATCGCTGATTTGTAAACACATTTCTTGCGCAAAAGCGGTGAGGGCTGATTTGATTGAGCAAAATGTGTGTTTGATAATGGTGGATAATGGTATTTGGATGAGATCGGTATTCTAAAAATAATGCAAAGAAATGCAGGGGAATGTCTTTTCTCTTTTTTTAGATCAGGTCTCCCTCGTCTGAAATGAAAAAAAAAATGAAGAGACAGCGTTGTTTGCGAACAAGTGAGAGCTAGACATTGGCCTGGCGTATTTTAATCCTCCATGTTATTAATTCAGGGACAAAAAGGGTCAGTTTGCACAAGTCAATATTAAAGTGGAGATATGTACATGGTTGATATGTGGTTTTCTTTTATTTCCATGAAATTAATGTCTGATAACAGATATTCTATTCTATTCTATTCTATTCTATTCTATTATATTCTATGACAATTCACAATATTGGACCCTTTCCCGCAAGACTTTTCTAAGGTAAAGACATAACACACATGTGCATATTCATCGCCATAATATTAAACTTTTCGATTCCTTATTTCCAACTTGTTTTTAACTTGTATTTGTTTGAGCAAAAGAGATTTTGTGCATTTGATGGCGAACATCAAGTTCGATTCTGGAGTCGAAATACAGCACACGTTTTGTCTGGTTTGTGTGTGCGGCTATCTCTGCAACTCTCTTCACTGGGTTGACGGCTTGCTTGGGTTCATGATCCCTGAGTTGCAAGAAAAAACGCTATTTTTTATTTTGTCTATTTAGAAAGTAGCTGGGCCACAAGCTTCTGGAAGCCAACAGAAAAAGCACACAACATTAGGAGTAGTTACATTTCGAACAAACGATATGCATGGCATTAAGCTCATTTTTGTCACGTGACTTAAGTGATTTACCCTATTAACATCATTTCATTCCTCGATGATCGTTTTACATTGTTGTTGGACAAGTAACAGCCAGCAGCTGGTAAATTCCAATTTAATGTAAATATATATATATCTTTCATTTTTCAAATACTCTTGTGTACTTTGGTACATGGTTTATGAAATGGATATCTGCTTATCTGAATACATACTCTGAAACATACTTTACAGTTCATCTCCTCTTCTCTGCTTTATGTTACAAATGTAGAAGCTTGCTTTGGTGCGTTGTTGAACATTACCAGTGAACATACACAATATTAAAGTGATTCTGAATTCTTATCTCTGAAAAGATATCTATATGGAAACAATCCTATCTCTATCATTATTTGTCAAACCAAATCATATCTTTAAATATGGTCACCCACGAGTAAATGTAAAATTGTTTATATTGACATTATGGCTAATAAGTGGTTATAAAATACCAAAAAGGAGGAAATGATATAAAAACCAATTAATGTACAGCTTAGTTCGTCTTAATCTAACAAATCAGACTTAACCTATCCTCCTTAATAGTCATGAATTCCTCCCTAATGATTAGCCATTCTTTTCAGAAATTCTCATAAACGCCTTCCTTGTTAGATAGGTCAACATATATCGTTCTCATCTGACAAACAACTGTGCTAAGATCGATAATAAGTCTTAAATTTAAGTCGACATTTGCCAAATACGTTGACGGAAGTTAAAAAATATAATATAATATAATATAATATAATATAATATAATATAAAAACATAAAAAGTCTTGAAGCTAGTTCAAGTCGTATCTGGGATTTAAATGTAATATTACTGATTTAACTTTTAGTAATCGAAGAGGTTAAATAGCAATTAACCTGGCGGGTCCGCAGTGTTTCGTACATAGAATCGACGGATAATTGGCTTTCCGTCCACGCTCTTATAAGACCGGTATTAAAACCAATGGGATATTTGCAGTTAACTCTTCAAAGCTGAGCCTTCAACTGTTCTTACTAAAAAAAGCAATTCGGAAATGGACTAATGTAAATCGTTAATCAAAAGCTAAAAGGCATGGGGGCATACAAACCCAAAGTGATTCACCAATTACTCGTCTCTTTTCCCCTATGTCTGACAACGCAGGCAAGCTCCAATTAGAATTCACAAATCAGTTTCGTGAAAACGTGGAATAGCTTTAAAAACTGCAGCGAGCACAGACTCCCACTTACACAATTTATATTAAAAGAAATATTCGTCAATGTGAACGGGGCTCAGCCTAATTGCAATTGTAAATCGGTGTTGGCCCGATTGAGGTCAGTGGTCTTATACCAAAGGGCAGTTATTAAAACCGCCTCGTCTGTAGCGTTATTGCAAAGTCAAGGCATTTATGCTCAGAGGAGCGCGCAAATGTTTCTAATGTTATGTATTATGCAACGACTACTCACAAACTCCTGATTCAATTCCGAACTTTTTTGACGTCTTGGGAAATTCCATTTCCCTTCGCACGTAAGTGATCGGCGTATTGAAAGCTGTCTGGTTTTGTGTACTTTAGCTATGTAACGGAAACCTATTGCGATGGAGCCAACACGCTCACTCAAGATAAACCTTTTCGGGCAAATTAAAGTTGTATCTGAACATTTTTATAGAGGGCATAGATCTTGGATACGCAGGGGCCCTGTTGAAGGTCTAAATACAATGACTGAAGAAAAAGAAAAATGTCTGGAAAAATATTCCCGGCTGTTTTTTTTTTTAATCATCGAACATTTAGTTTGCAGTGAATGTCCTTAACTATATGCCCTGTATCAAAATCTTGATTTAGAAGATCTTACAAAGCTCCACTGATTTCACGTCCATACAATTGATGATGTGTCACTTTATGACGTCAATTGTCTCTCCAATGTCTCTGTTGATAAGACACATGCCATTTCTGCACTTAACACGAACTTTGAAAGAGACGTGTGCTTATTGGTGTGTATCAGAAAGGACAGGGCGTTATTCTTTACTGTCAAAGGACAGCGCCAACTTCATCTTAACTATAGTTAATACATAGGATGAGGAAATAAAACTGTTTCTATTCTTGAATTCAGAATGTGTGTGTCACCGTCCAATGACACGTCAGTTTGTCCTTTCTGCCACAGAGTCACAGCAGTGCATTCTATTGAAAAAATTATTCAGTAGCATTTGACGTATAAGGCTGCAAATATAACCAAACTTGACCCTCGGAAAATCTATTCAGTTGTTATTAGGGGTTTATGAGGCCAGGTACCAAGTGGGTCGGCCATATGTGATCCGCGGGTCTGTTAGTACGCGGATCATCTGGTTGTGAATTCAGCCTTCAACGTGAAGCTTCTTGGTATTACTCAGGACGTACATGTAACTCTTCCCCACGGTAATGCAATGAAGTACGTCGAAATAACATTAGCTTACCAAATGACAACGTATCAGAGGACTTTTTCAAAGAAACGTACAAAACCACGACTAAAATAAGCTATGACCATCTGAGTGATAAGAACAAACAATTGTCGAAGAAATAATTCAGCCTAATCCGTCTCTGATTATTATTCCAGAATTATTCAGATCGAAACAGTCAAGTTGTAAATATCCCATATTTTGTTCGACAGACCGCTGTATCACAATGCTGTATTAATTAAACATCATTCGTTTTCGTTGTATGTGTTTATTGACGCGCGTATGCCAAAGCAGACAACGCTCTGTCTCTAATTGACGGCAGATTAACAACTTAATCCGAGATATCAATAGGGTTATCTCAGTGCGTAAGTTCAAGTTCGGTTATTCAGGTTTATAGGCCAGTAGGACCAAGAAAAAAAAAGAAACCTTTGTTAGCAAGGGCTTGTAACACGGTCAAATCGCCTTGCAAAGGGAATGTTTCTTATCTGTAATCGGGGGGCACAAAGGCAGATATAGGAAAAATGGAAAGACAACATTAAAGATAGGACAGACATAAGCTTTGCCCAGACCATTGGCGCACAACCAAACGCAAATAAATAAAATAAAATAAAATAAAATAAAATAAAATAAAATAAAATAATAATAATAAAAAAATAAAGAGGAAGAGTATACATGTGTTTTTTATACTTTCCTTCAAACTCTGATAGTTTCGGTTGCATACAACACTGTAACTGTTTAAAATAGTCAATTTAAACTGTTTAAAGAATGTAGTAAATGGCCTTCGTAATACACAAAATTAGAGAACCTTTTTCAAGTAGTGAAATCAACGGGGCTGCCGAATATAATCACTTTGAGTCCGATTATCAAATTGAGATACATTTCATAATCCGTTTAAGACGACGACAATAGCAATAGCACATTTGACGTGCTTGTGTCACATCAGTGAAACAAATCAGTACTCAATCTGATGACACGTCTGGGGGCTTTGTGTTTCTCAGTATTGTGTAGATCGAGCAAGCATACAAGTAGCTCTGAAACCTGTTTTAATTGCTATATTTCCCTACTCCATGACTATTCAACACAGGTTTTGACACGTTCGTGTTACGAAATAACCGTCACTGCATGGATATATATGGCAGAAAGACAAATGTCTTTCGTGATCCTCTAGAAACGTAGATTCAATTTGCAAAGTATCATTGTCAGTCCGTTTTATGGAACGTTTATGTCAATAAAAATTCCAACATATTTGTGTTTCAAATTAAAGCTGATATGTTAATATCTGTGCTGGGTCTTTCATATTCATCACGCGATGGAGAAGTTGAATTCATTTACATGCATCTCTCAGTTTTTAAGATCTCGAAAAACTAAGTACGACATATAGATGGCCAGAAAACGTCAAATCAACATGATGAGATAGTTATGGGGTGTCCTAAAGTGTCTTTTTTCAAAGTCAAAGTCGAAGGCGATCAAGACGATGATGAGACTGCCCGTAACTTGGTTCAAATGACTTTTCAGAAAACGTGTTCTTAATCTTTGTACAGCTTTTCTGTGTGTATGTGTGTGTCTGTGTGTGTGTGTGTGTCTGTGTGTGTGTGTCTGTGTGTGTGTGTGTCTGTGTGTGTGTGTGTGTGTGTGTGTGTGTTTGTGTGTGTTTAAGAGAGAAATTTGGGATTTCTACTATGTAGGGTTCCAAACTGCAGACAGCTTGTCTTATTCTTTTGAGTCATTTTTAACATACCCCCATTATGCATGATCAGAATTCTATACTTTGTCTGCTTTTTGTCCGTAATGAAACGATGGATTAAGCGCATATGTTTATTTTCAGGATTATATTTAAAAGTTAGGATCAACGTAAGGCATTTTCGTGTCAAGCTTAACATATTGGCGCCATAGTTGTACCGGTGTAACGAAACTGAGGTCCGTGTAACAGAAATTGCGCCCTCCATAGAGTTATAATGGTAGCGTATAGTCCGACCTACAGGTAAGTGGGTCAAAATCTAGGGCGAGGCTTACCTGTACAAATGAATGGGAAACGGACTGGGGGCTCTCTGTCACGTTATACCGGTATATTTTAATGTATCGACAGCTTTAGAACCTCGATATGACTACACGGCCTGCTAATAAACTTCTGTCGGAAAAAAGGAAGCAAACTCATGTTAAACTAAAACGTGTACGACAGTATGGTTAGGGGTCCTCTTTTTATTATCATTTACTACTGAATAAACCGATCGCAAGGCCCTCTGCACGTTTTCGAAAAATAGTAACATGTCGATCCAAATTGCCGTCAAAGGTCATTATATTTTTTTCAGTTTGCGTTCTCTGAAGGAAGGAGGGGTTCTGGAAAAAAACACTCTTTGTAAACGGATGAAAATGGTGATAATACATGTTCCTTGTTAATTACATGGTAAAACTTTTCAAAACACACTGGAGCAATTTTATTGGTAAGATAAGACACATGATGTACAAAGCTCAAAGTGTAAATAACATATTTGTAGAGGAATATGATATTTATTGTCCATCTCTATCCGAGTTGTCTACCTCTCATAATAAGATGCTAAAGCAGCGCAATGAAAAAATGTCTATAAAGTGCCTGCTGCGTTCGTCGACGTTGAACCATCACAAAATACATCTTAGCTAATGGAAGTGTAAGTGTTTTGGAAATGAAAACCTCTGTCTTCATTTAACTGTCTTAATGGCTAGAACATTTCGTTGGCTAAGTATTACGAAGTGGTTATTTCTTAAGTGATTTATTGCTTGGAAAAGTGCCATAAATCTTCCTTTGAAGAAATAAGCTATTTCGAAAAAAATATCTTAAGCGGTTTCATAGGTCTTCATCTGCCCCAAGGCCAAAGACGTTAGAGCAGATAGAGTAAATATTTTTTCAAGGACAGCTATATATCTGTTTGGTTTTACGTTATAAATGTATTTGTTTTCACAGCAGATTAGGAAGGTATGAAGATACGGTGGGAAGGGCCGTTCCGAGAAATGTTTGGACAGACGTGATGGTTTGGGGCGAATTGAAGCACTGTAGCCGTTGTCCTTTTGGCAAGTGTTAGGGCTAATTCCACCAAATTCGGCACAGAAAAGGAACCTCCAAGTGCGGAGCGGTATCCCTGGTTTAACCCCGTAATTGTGCCCTACTGGTGGCATTGCCATATAGTGGAATATATATAGTGGAATATATTTGGCGTGAGAGAGAGAGAGAGAGAGAGAGAGAGAGAGAGAAAGAGAAAGGGAGATGGCGATAAAGAGAGGCTCTTATACAAACTGTGCACCGACAGAAAGTACATTTTCGTTGAAAGAGATTATCATCCAAGATTCGCTATCTGTCTTTGTCATCTCCAATAGCAATAAGAGCTTACACCTCAACGTCTTAATGTTGAACTTCCTCGGCCAATTTCTGAGAACTCTAGGTTACATATACCCAAATATCGTCACCTTTTATCGTAAAGCAAGTAAACTTTAAAATTGCGTGTGGAAAAGCGTTCTATTGGTCAAAATAATAACAACCATGTGTTTACTGTGGCAATGTTAAGGGTATCAGGCTAATTCATGGACACATCTTTTACCACGTATATCTTTTTGTTGACAATTAAGTAGAGAGAGAGAAAGAGAGAGAGAGAGAGAGAGAGATAGAGAGAGAGAGAGAGAGAGAAGAGAGAGAAAGACAGCGAAATAGAGAGAGAATGAGGAAAGCGAGAGAAAGAGACAGAGAGAGAGAGAGGAATAGAGAAAGAAAGAGACAGAGAAAAAAAAAAGAGAACGAGAGAGAAAAAGAGAAATAAAGCACTGAATATTGCCACTTTACTGCATCTAATTCATTAATCATATCCATTCTAAGAAAATGATTTATCTAAAGTAATGATTAACTTTTATATTTAATCCTTTGTGTCTTTCTATTTAGCCTAGATTTTTTTCCATTCGAAAAAATGCACATTCAACTAAGTGTCAATAAGTCTTTTTTCTTAGAATGTCACCGGCGGATATTGTAGAGCATTTAGAAGGCATTTTTCGTATCAGTCATTTTTGCTCGGTTAGACAAAGACTGATCGGTAGATTTAGATCGTTTACCGTGAGTCGTCCATCAAAAGTGTAATGTAGCATTGTGATCACGCATATCCCGTAATGCAATTGATGATCCATGTAAATGTTAACGCAAAACGCAAATTTGTATTATTATATTTTTCGGCAGAGGCTTATATGTTTTTATTTAATTGTATTGTGAGATTAATGGCCTGTATTGATATGGTCGGAATCGGTCTTTCACACATGCTTTGACGTTTTATTGAATTAGGGCGAGATAAAATGAGAAGAACAAAGTCGATTATAAAATGCACCGAAACGCGTCATTAAATTCCTTGTTGTTCAGAGAATAAATTCATATCCCAATTAGATATTGGACCTTTGATGCTTTTTTTCAAATGAAATACAAGAATTGATGTACAGCGTACACATAATACGGGGAATTGACGCTTGTTTAGAAAAAGCATTAGCGAAATAATGAAAAACAAAGTGAGGGACAATTACGTTAAAAAGAAGACAAGAGGAGATGTAATAAGATATATTTTATAATAAAGAGAATTAAGAAATTTTCGTCTTGCTTTGTTCGCTGTCATTTTGTAGTACTGAAGAAACCCTTTAACCAGTGTTTGCCTCTTAGGAAAATTAGTTCCTGTGGGTATTTTTCCACAAAAAGAAAAAAGTAATAAAATAATAAATATATAATAATGATAATAAGTAAATAGGTAGGGCCAACGTTACAGCAGAATTGGAAAAGTTTTGAGGAGTTGCGAAAATGACGACAAAGACACCCCAACCAATTCTGTCTCCTTCTTATCCTCTGCCCATTTTCGCTTTTTTTCTTTTTTTCTCTTATTTGAGTAGGTGCATTTTCACAGTCGCTCTCTATTCTTTGTTATTTTTTTCTCTCTAATCTGTGCATAACTAGGGAAGCCCTAAAAATGTCGTGATGTAAAGAGTCCTATTTCTGTAAGCGTCGATCTTACAGCTGAAATGCTTTTCCTCACAAAACGCCGGGGTCTCGCTTGAACGGCTGTCGAACGCTTTTGTCTGTGCACAGGAACCTAACTACTCCACGCGTGTGAGATCAAAAAGACGCAGAGATCAAAAGAAGTTATTAAAAAAAGAGGAATAATGATATGAGATATGTTTGACACGAGAACAGTGTGCTTTTTCAAAGCATTTGCGTTTAAAGGAAATATCCGGTGTCTTTTCTGTATTTATTTGCACAGTTTGGTTTACAGGCGATGTAATGACGTTTGCTTGGGTGCAAATTAAAGGCTGCAGCGCATCTCTGTTCTATGATTTTCTGCATTGTATCAGTTAGCAAATAAAATTCGATTTACATTACATAAATATAGTACGGTATTCAAGTTGTGTAAACGGTCTATTCTTACGTGTGTCTATGTTTACGTTTTGTGTGGTTGTTGCGGAAGAGCCGACATGGGGAGTTGGGGGCAAAAATCTCCGACTTATAACTTTCAAACCATATAAAGTCAAAATGGTTTCATAAAATAGAAAAAAGGGTATCCTATGAGCAGGCAAAAGTATAAATAGTATCAATAGGCAATGAGGGTGAAATAATGGTAAATTGTAAGGGTTTACTGGCAAATAGCAAGCAATAGCTGGCAAATGTAGGTGTGAAGAGCAGGCAAGACAAAAGCTTTCCAGAGGCGTGTTTGAATTTTTTTGACTGGGCAATTTATTGCGTCTTCCTTTAAGATCTTCATAATCAAACAAAATAACAGTGCTATGTGATATCAAAACGCAAAATAATGACATTTCATATCACAAAATTGGATTGAGATAACATATTTGTTGTTGAATGCATGTGTGTAAGCGTCCACGACACATCACGCGTCTCTTGTCAAATTAACCATTTAGAAAACGCGCTGTCACAACGGAATTGAATTTTACATTGCTAATGGTGACGTGAAAGAATAATTTGCAAACATCTGTCTTCAGAATTCATTGTTGATCAGGCGCGTTACGCAAGCATTTCAATTAGCGTTGATTTCAAGGTATTGACATGGAAAATAATTGCCGTAAATAAGACTAATATGACGATTATTCATTACATAGGGGATTTCAGTCCAAACGACCGTTCCGTTCACTTACGCTGTCAGCTTTCAAGTTTAGTTTCATGTCTCCAGAGTCCGTAGGTTTTTGTAAAATTCACATATTTATGTTCAAAACTGGATGGCTTTGTCAGTTAAAAATGGAAAGGATTATGGGAGTAATTTGAAACTCCGTATACGAATGTGACCAGTAACCTTTTTTGATTTCATCCATAGAAACTTTGATAGTTTTGCTGGCGATACACCGATGTAATTTCCATTATCTAATTAGTTTATGCAGATATTGAAAATGGCTTAATTCAACATGGCTGTGATTTTCACTCTTTAGTGTAGCCAAATTATGGGGCAATACCCATCTATCGGCTGTGATTTTCACACTTTAGTGCAGTCAAAATATGGGGTCAGATACCCATTTTTCCCTTTCAATCTATCCAGTAAAACAAGTATAGCAAAAGCTGGACGCTGCTCTTGCCTTTCTAATTTCAAGTCTAATAACGACACATAGTTTCAGTGAAGTAGCAATTTTCTCTTGTACACACATGCTATTATTGTGTAATAACAGTTTATTACTGTGAGCAAACAGTGACATCTGGGGAATATGTTGTTAATCAAAGTTCAGTTATCGGTTTTGAATAAACGCTTACGAAACCTTTTATGGGATCGGCGTGGCCTTTATTGTGGGAAAGCCGGGGGATTATTGAAATGATTATGAAATACACCCTTCTATATCTTGATATAAGCTCTAGACTTATATTATTATATGAATTGAAAGTAAGTGTCCTTCAAAGCAGTTTTACCTTGCTCTCTGCAAGAGACATTTATGTGAAAATAAAATAATAATAATAATAATAATAATAATAATAATAATAATAATATATCTGTGTCCCTGACGGCGGGTAGTTTTACCTTTCATAATACATATATCTTGCATAATTCTCTTTGTCTTTCCTTATGGTTCTATCTTAATACAACTCCAAATAGAATTCGTTCTTTCCTTTTTAGTGCCTAGTAAGCACTAAATACGCACCGAGCATGCACATCACGTTTGAGATACGCGAAATGACTCCAAGAACTCTGCTACGTAATACCCGGAAGTCATGTATTCTGAAACACATTCTGAAATTCATACTGCATGGTCTCCTAAGAGGATTAAAGTGACAGTTAACGAAGCCTGTGTCATCTTACAGCTTTTTCATGTCTTTACAAACTTGTCATCCTCTCGTCCCAAGTGTCTTTTACATGCTTTTAAACTAATGAATTTACTACCAAACTAAACAGCTGTCTTGCTAACCGAAGCATAAATGAGTGTCATACATATATACAATCGCTGTTTTGTCAAAGTCGATATTTTTGAAGAACAGGCGTTAAGAAAGACGTTGATTTATGTAAACTAGTGTATATACATCGCATGGCGTTCAGTTTGCCACCACTAACTTCTGTCAAGTCCTCACTATGTATCTAATTTATTGACATAATTGGCAACTTGTCTTGAAAAAGGAGACCGTTAATCAGATCAAACTGATTGATGTGAACACCAGAGGCAGTAGAAATTATTCTAACTGCAAAGTTTAGCTGACAACAACAAGGAAGTTGTACAGTTTTTCACTGGTTTATGAACAGTTCTTCGTTTGCAAATTACTGCTCACCAGTTCCATAGACCTACACATCAAATGGGGAACTTGATGCAACTTGTCTTTATTCTAAATTGACTTCAGTGGAGTAAAAGCAAGGTGTGTTGCTTGCCAAATGGCTGGGCTTCTTTGAGTTTACTTTGAAGAGACCATGGGATAGGCCCCTACATTATAAGATTTAAGCGTTGGAACACGGTCTGTGTGAAAATTCCAATATTACCTCCCCAACAGAATCACCTTTCATCCTCATAGACACCAATGACGTCTTTTCACTTTTTAGAAAATAATAAGTGACACAGATTCTGGGAAATGACATGCATGCGTGAACAGTACTTAAAGGGACCGTTCATATGAAAAATCTATTTTCTAAAAATCTATTTTCTATTCGCGGTATCTTGTGATCACTCCGAGAGCAGCCGAGAATGAATTACTGCTTTGGAAGTAACTGGGTCGCGCTGCCAGGGGTATTCAGGGCACAGACCGTGATCACAAGATATTGCGAATAGAAAATAGATTTTTAGAAAATAGATTTTTCATATGAACGGTCCCAAACTCTTACGTGATGACACATACAACAGCTGGGACCATGTATCCACATCAATAATAATAATAATAATAATAATAATAATAATAATAATAATAATAACAATTTAAAAATGCGTCCAAAACGTTTACAATTTAAAGATTGAACAATCTTAATCAATTTACACCCTAGAATCATCGAAAGATTTCCCTCCCTGGTAGTGCAAATATGACAAACGGGACACCCCAGCACCAAGGTAAATAACAGCTACAGCAATACACACCTGAAAATTACGGGAATAATTCACCAGCGTCTGCTGTGCCAGATGCCCAGTTTAATTGTCTTCATCGCCGTTAAGCAGTTACTGCTACGGAAATAATGCATCTCATTTATCAAAGTAAGGATAATGCTTTATGATTTCTAGCTAAGCCGCTAGATAGAACCTGATCATTTCTCTGAAGCTGAGGTATGTTTCATATGTCTAGATGAACCGATGGCAGTTTTTCGGTCGCGTTCATATATGGACTAAATTTTATCTGGAACAGTAACCTAGCTACGTCAGCAGACGACCGGAATGCTAAAAAATGATGCTTTAAATTTTTGAGAATAGGACATTCTACATTGTGTGTGTGATTATGTTGGCTTGTGTTTGCCCTCCCGCACGAAAATGCAGTAGTATCGAAATAGCAAAGAAGCATTAACGAAGTAGTGGTGTGGAGCATATTTGCAGTAGAAATGCAGTATAGCCTACTGCAATTCTACTTCAAAAATTACATAGGGTTGTACAGAGGAGGAGCATTAATGCAGTAGATTAGCAGCATGATAGAAGCATGTTTCAAATATGCACATCGAAGCAGATTTGAAGCATGTTTGCAGTATGATTGCAGTAGTCTACTGCGCTGGAGTATCTACTTCGTTTTCGTGCGGGCTGTGTCAAATGCCGCACACGACTTAATATTTCACATCTAAGTTTAGTCTAGTGTGAATAGGTTTAGAGATCTCTATGCCGTCAAATTCATCAGATAACATAAATGGTTTATTCGCAATGTAAGTAAACAGTATGTCTATCTATGAAGATACATGCCAAATATCAAGAAAACAACTTGTATTCATTAATTACAACCGTGCATGGCGACCAATTCTTCAACTAGACAAAGGTCTCAAAACGCTCCTCCAACTAATATTCTTTATCTATAGTAAGCACAAAAATAGTCTATTTCGATATGTGAAACGCTAACACATTGATTTTTTTTGATTTTGCAGTATCAATATAGAGCCAGGCGAACTTAAGTAAACCGAACAAAATTAGGCTGACACTTGGAAATAAGTCTATAAGCTCTTTGTGCATGTAGTTAATGGTTTTAAATGTTTGATGGCACTAAACATAGACTTTGCTTTGATTTCGAGCAAAAAAATACGGCAAGCCAAATTTCTGATATTGAACGTTATGCACAAATCGTAAATCTCTTCAAGTGATTGCAGATACATGTAGTTTGACACAAGCATGAAACGTGTAAATGAATTGAATCGACTCTAGACATTGGTACTCGCTTTTGAGAATCACTGACTTACACCATATATAATGTTACAATTCTTGGGTCTGTTTCACTAAAGAAGCCGAAAATTGTTGTCAACCTTTAGGTCAAATACTCGATCTAGTCCATGTCAAGATGAATTCGTACACGTAGCAGTCTTGTTAAAGAATGAACAATAAGGATATGAACTTTTATAATTAGCAAGGCTTTATTGGTATAAGGAACCCTCATAGCATATTATATAATAGGATCGCCATTCATATCGGTTAAAGCTAGAATAATGCTTTGTCCAAAAAATAAAGACCACTTCTTAAGAGAGAGAGGGAGAGAGAGAGAGAGAGAGAGGGAGTGAAAGAGAGGGAGAGAGAGAGAGTGAGGGAGAGAGAGAGAGAGAGAGGAGTCCCAGGTAAGTAGGTGTGAAGCGAATGCAGGGACGTCTGCGGTTTACAGAAAAAAAAAAAAAAGAAAAACACACAGTTGTTCTTGCTTCTGTGAGCGTAAGGCTATTAAGTTTAGATTCAAAGCTGTCTTAAGACTTAAGGGTTGAAATCTATCCTTATCAAACAGAATAGAATACTTTGTAGTTACTTTGTAGTATGATAAATGAGCTTTCCAGAAGCACCAAAATCTCTGGCAAAGAAAAGCAATCTGTGCAATAATCGGATTTCCTCGTTCATGACGCCAGTCGGAGGGAACCTAAGCGTATGAGAAAGGGAATCGGAAAAGGAAGCCAAAAACCTTGTCATGAGAGCCGTTTCAGCTTGGTATTACTCCTATTGGTATTCACAGTCACGTCCAATTCGTAACCGGTGACTGCTAATCTCAGCGTTTAACGAACCATGGAACCATAAATACATAAATCAACGTCGAAAGCACGTAGTTTGCATTGCAATACTCTGGTCACCGTATAGGATAATTCCATGCATAAGCACGATGTAATACTCTCTTACAAAACAAATTCAATATTTAACGCTTAATCTAAATATTATCTTGGAGCAGGTATTCTGGAGAAATGGATTTCAAGATTTGTTTGCACGTGTTTACGTAGCTGTTCCTTTAATGTAAAATGTATGTATCAAGTATAGAGGATTAAGGATTCGTTCATGTTTGTCATTCTTCAGGTTAGTAGGCCTGCTAAGTTCATAGTCTATGACCCCATTTTCAGAGATTAGATCGGTCTTCTTTAGATCGACCTAACTCCCTGGTGGTTCACGCTAAATAGCTGTCAGCCGAGCGGACACGAAAGTTAATAACCCCCTTACAGCTTGCAGTAGGCGGGACGGACATTTAAGCCGGATTATCTGACAGTAATCTAGTGAGACTCCCCGCGGGGATAGATCGATCTAAAAGCTCTGGGAATACGGCCTATTTCTACCATGTTACAATGTTATATCTACAGCGTGCCTTTTATTTGGTGAAAGGAAGCGTGAAACAAATTATAAAATAGTACTTTGAATGAGCTGAAATGGTCGTAATACAAAAATATAAACAAAATAATACACTTTTATCTTTAGAATAAACTTAGACACACACAACTTTAAAAAGAAAAAACTTAAATAGCTTCAATAACAAAATACCCCCTAACAGGTTTATATATATATTTTTTTCCACTATATTGCAAAAAAGTAAGGTCATATGCAGTTATCAAACCACACCACATCAGGTTTTATTGTGAGCCAGCTGATTATTGTTCGCTATAGGCCTAGATGATGTCATTTTAGCTCTAGCGACGTCTTATATCGATTTTTCTTTAATTAACCACGACGTATATCTCGCATTCCGTTATGTTGATTCTATCCCCATAATTACGATTTCAGGCAGATGGAGTAGTTAATAACGCAATTAATTAAACTCCTACCGCCGGTCAGGCGTATAGCAACTACTGTAAGGCGGTCTGGTGGCTCTTCATTTTCGCAAAGGAACCGAAAATAGAATGGGGCTAAGATACTGGATTAAGACAGACTTTGACAGCGCTGTCAGTATCTGTGCATCACACGTAAGCTGCCCCTAAATCATTTATTTAAAAAACAACAACTTTTTTCAAACTCGTTTTACAGGCTTAAGCTATCACTTCTTAAGCTATGACTTCTAGGAAACATATTTTTTCTAAAGCACAACTAAGAAGGCACAAACAATTCCAAGAACGTCCCAGCATGTCATCCAACTGACTGCATCTTAGCCAACATTGCTAGGACGTCTCATCTGCAGAACATTTGTCTGAACTCGTGAACAAATCAGCGGCCAGATTGATTATTTAAAGGGAGAGGGGATGAAGTATGTATGTAGCGGTAAAGTTCAGAGAGACGGCAAAATATGCTTGCATTTGTCATATTCCGCTTAATGTAGTGTTTCTTTTTCTTTTCTTTTCTTTTCTTTCTTTCTTTCTTTTTTGAGGCGCGGGGGGGGGGGGGGGGGGGGGGGGGGGGGGGGCGCTCAAAAGATAATATATACATGAAGCTACCCTCCCCCTCCTTCTCGGAGTCGTGTTCACTCTGTAGATTATATTAGAAAGGCACTATGACTGTACTAAGCGTGGTACACAGGAGTGGAAAATAGCTTTGTTTTCGTACGGCTTCGTTAGTAATACATGTTTCTTTTCCTTTTTTCCCTTCTTTTCTTTTTTTTTTTTTTTTTTTTTGGGGGGGGGGGATAACTGGGTGGGTCAAAAGTTAACAACGGGCCCCCTCTCCCTGTGTAGATGTTTCTACAACGGAACGCTATAGACATCTCACTTAACCAGAGACTTACGCTGGATACTAAAGATCTTAACCTGAAATGATTCCCTTGGCGTCCCATGCTCGTTATACAGCTTTTTTTCTCGCATCTCAAGTAGACGATATATTGTTCTTTAACAAAAGAACTGATGGGACAAAGCCTTGAGCTATCATCGAGGCATTTAATATATTATATCGACCGATTTAATTTCTTATCAGGGGGATTACCAGAGGCATTCGTCGTTTGAGCCTCTACCAGGATGGCAGATTGTACAGGGAAAAAAAAAAAAAAACATAGTTAAAGGACCGTCTCTTTATCTGAAGATATTATATTCTGTAAAAAGCCAATCTATGGCCCTGGTAGAGGGTAATATAATCATGTCGTGCATTTTTGTTATTCTATTATCTTCACCCGTTATAGTGGACACTACGTTATTTGTTCGCTGTCCTGTTTAAAACAAACTTATTTAGGAGAGAATTGGGGTGCAAATTTAAGATTGTTTTTTATTCTTTAGCTTCATTTCATCTATGACGATGTAGGCACCAAGGAAGTATGGTTAACTTGGAGTAAAACGAAGACGGTTGGTGCACCGCCGTGGATTATTTATCGTGGCGAAAAGTCTCCTATTATCGAAAGTCAACATGGCTCTAATCAGCCATGTATTGTGTTGTTTTGTTATGTACATATCAGCCGTATATATTACTTTAAATTCACGTTAACGTACTACCGTCCGAGCAGGAGAACGATCTGAGATCGTGGCACCGACTGAGCAAGGCGACGATCCGAGATCGTGACATCATCGAACAGAATTATTAGCGCTCAAACTGCATATAAAGGCAATTTTATTTTTTGATCACGCGTATGAAGTCCACCAATCAAAACAGATGTACCGATGTTAAACTATAACTAATCAAATCAATGGTTAATTTGTCTGATTCAGTAACAAAACTGTTAAGTAACAAAACTGTAATAAGCGCTTCGTCTGTTCCAGCACTAAGGGTTACATTAACGTTATTTTGTCAATTATCCAAGTATTGAAGGGGATTAAGCACAGTTAATCTCACCTTGAATTAACAGTACGTGAGTTTTAAACAAACTTTCATGTGATCACCCATCCATCAAGCGACAAATGTATCGTAATATAGGTATTTTGCTCTCAATGAAGTAATTCACGGTTCACATGTCGAATACACTGAATTAAGACAAATCAACCGTTTGATACAACTCCCCATATTTCAACTGTGACTAAGAGAAGGTAATCTGAATTCACGTACCCGTATGTTTTAAGTGCTGTTAGTGAGTGAAGGAAGATGTCACTCAGTGAACATGTATCACTATAAAATATTCACATTGATTGTTCGTTCACTTTTGCACTTTTGTAGTTCAAACTACAAACTCCACATGTTCCTAAATGTGAGAGAAAGGGGCTGGAATAGAGCCTTCTGTGTGGATTATGTTGGTAAAGATAAAATAGTAAAAGTGGAAAATGTAACAATTTTATGTGAGAAAATAGGGCCGGTGTAACGTGACAGAGAGCCCCCATGGCAGAGAATCCGCTTCCCGTTCATTTTAAAGGTGCCTCGCCCTAGATTTTGACCAACTTAGGACAGGCTCACCCTAACCATGATAACTATATGGAGGGCGGGCTTTCTGTTACACGGACCCTCAGTTACGTTAAGCCGTGGAGGGGGCTTGTTTGGTTTCATTTCGTTCATCGAGGACGGAGAAGGGGGACCTCCGACACTAAACGCTGTTGAGGAAGGACTGTGATTAGGTTGTCTCTCGTCCAATTTATTTCATTCGCCCCCCCCCCCCCGTATTTATGGGCATAAACTTCCGTATATTCCAGACAAACACCTAGATACGCTCGTGACCATCAAGTCCTTATCTTCGTTCTTGAGCCTTACCTCTCTCTACTCATTTAAACGCAGTTTATGCGACTTCTGTGGAATTCTTTTATCTTATATGCACTGTTCAGAATTTGTAAGTTAAAGGGCATTGATCTTTTCAGTAAATCTTAATAAATATCACGAAAACATTCTTGATGAAGATAGCTGATTCATGTCAGTCGCGGAAAGCGGGTGTGGTGTTTGTTTAAAACTTGGAGCCATAGTGATTACTTTCCTTTTTTAAACAGTTACTGCCAGAAAAGACATGTAAAAGGTATGGCAAAAGTTATGAATAGTGATTCTTGTCATCAATCGGTTTTGTAGGAAACAAAAAAAAAAAAAAAAAAAAAAAAAGGATTTTACAGAAATAAAGTATTAGAATTTGCTCTAAATAAAGTTTAGCAGTTATCGCCATGCAATGAATATCTTCTGAAAAATGGTAAACTTATAGAAATAGAATATTCGAAAGTATCATCATTATTAGAAGATAAAGATTAATCTATTGCCGCACGTGTCCACCTTATTAGTAGGTGAAGAATTCCCCAATGCTTCTTTCTTATTCTTCGTATTTCCACATTTTTCCAGTATTTCCACAGTTAACAACAGGACAACGGTTTCCATCAATATATTTTGTAATTTATATAATATCTATCACGCCATAACAAACGCACATAGACAATGGCATATTGTTATTTCGATGTACATAAGTATATGTGCTATATGTGTATTGCCTTATAAAGCAACATACACAAATCAGTACATTTTAAGGTACATATGACAAGTTTGTCAACGCATATTAATGATAAAGTACTATACTTAAGTAAATGGATGGGCCAATACATCACTAAAGAATGTATAATCGATGGAGAAAGCTCGTGTGTCCGTATTTCACGATAGGGAGCTACAGTTTAGACATTCTGTAAATTTGGAGAAGAAACACGATACGAAATTGATTATTTCCAATACTTTACTTACACGCATACACCCCTCCCCCCATTTGCTTCTTTTGTGAAAATATTCTCGTTTCGACTTTGCAACAATAAATAAATAAATAAATAAATAAATAAATAAATAAGTAAATAAATAAAAATAAGAATAAAAATAATGTATACAAAATGTATTCTGCTCCACATCTTACAATAATTATGCCAATATAGGTCAATGTTACCAAAACGTCACAGAATCTGACATGAATTTAGTATCATATGCAAGAACAAAACGGAACACATACGTTAACTGACAGCCGCCTAATACAGTATACTTTCAAGGAATATATTTCCACACGAAACAGAATACTCAGCTTCATTGCAGTAAACAAAAGAAACATCATAATGACCAATGTGTTTGGTATTGTTCTTCGTGTTACTCTCAGCAGTGCGTGAGATGCGTGTTCTTGCAATTTCCTCTTGCATTTCTCCTTCTCGCAAAAATTTGTTTCAAGTCTTGTCTAAATTTCTTATTCATGAACGAATAAATTACTGGATTGGCCATATTGTTTATAAAGTAACAATAGAATATATAGATTTTATATTTAACAGCACCATTCGCCATTAAAGCTGCGGGGAGATAAGTCACTACAAACACTAGCGTGACCACAAAAAGCATCATTGCAATTTTTATATTAGCTTTAAGGTACATCTCTCTAGATATTTTCTTCTCGAGTCTCTTCACGTCATTCACATCACTGTTTATTCTTTCTCGGCGAGGTTTCCTCTTTTTTGAGGGCGTGTCGGTTTTTGGCGATTCAAGCGGTATTGGTGGTGCCAATAAATTGATTGTGGGTTCCTCATGCATGATGGGGACGTCATGCACCCCACGTGTTTCGCACGTGTGTCCATTGGCACCAGCGTGCGGAGATTGGTCACCTCTGTCGTCTGCTTCGTTGCCGTTCAAGCTGGTAGCGCGGGGCATCATAGACGCACGTGCTTTTTGGCTACCCAACAGCTTCGATCTGCGCCAATTGTGCTTCTGCACGCTTATGAAAAGCAAGAAGTATATGACGCTAATAATAAGGAACACCACCGCATACAAAGACGCATGGACTTTTCTGTATATCGGTTTAAAGCCTTCCCCAAGCAATGCCGTATCCGAGATACACGTTCCCCTTGGTGCAGCGTCAGAGGGATTCAAAAACGTCTCGTTCACACTAGGAGAATAGATTTCTGGGAGCTGTTCGTACTCCAAAGTCTCAATTTCACATAGCGTTTCATTACATTTTTGCAAGTAGACTGTCCCTGCTGCAGCTTTGTAACACAGTGCTGTCATTATGCCCATGATTGAAGCAAGCGCTCCAAGAACAGCCACAGCAATCTTGACTTGTCCTATGGTGATTTTATTCCTCGTTGGATGACAGATACAAATATACCGGTCTATAGCTATAGCGGCCATTACAAAAGCTGACATGGGGATCGTCGACGTGACTAAAAATTGGTAGAACTTACACAGAAAGTCCACGAGCAGTCTGTACCGCGTGTACTCAACGACGATAGTAAAAGGCACCACAATCGCACAGGACAGCAGGTCAATGACGGCCAGGGTGATGATAAACACCCTCGTGCTCGTGTTCTCCTTCTTGCGTCCGTACACGTAGAGGACTAGAGCGTTCCCTGCCGTACCTGTGATCATGAAGAGGGCCAGCATACACAGCGTCACGGCCAGCTCTGGTACTGTTGGCCCATTGTCCATCTGCTCCATATCCTGGTCACTCAATGTGAAATTATCCATATTGTATCTTATGTTGAATTCTCAGGTGTCGAAAAGCTCGCCTTTGATAGTGTGGTATTACACTTGCGCCATGCTATCTCTGTCTGTAATGGCTTTCTAATAGCGTTAATATAATTAATATGGTTCTGCGGGTTCTGGGTCGCTTAGTTGGATGGACGTATGACCAGGTGTCAATATACAAAACCTTGTCCAATTAATACGGTTGGCGGGTCTCTGATTTCTGTTGTGCAGAGGCGCTGAAATAAGAAAAAAGAAAAACAATTCAACGTTACTATGAAGCTCCTTTTGTTCCTTCTTAAGTTTTAATTTTTGGACTCAAAAGGAGTCTTACTCTGCGCCTTATTGTATGCGTTCTTAATTAATTTCTCAAATATCCCCCAACAACTCCGATAAGAGTTCTGTGACACGGGAAGCTGTATTTATGGGCATATACATCCGTATATTTCAGATTGATCAGTTAACTGCAAGCATTAACGCACCGCTTTTGCATCCACTTATTTAATATACTCTAGCTGTTCTTGGCCCCACATCCGTAAAGTGCGCTGACTTATTTATTCATAATCCACACATCAAGGACATGTTTCTGTCGCTAGTGCTGGTACCATGTGTATAGAGGTCAGTGGGCAAACCAAGGGCACAGCTGTTTGCGTGGCTAGTGCTTTTGGCCCTTGTAATAACAGGCTTTGTTTAAAAAAAATGCTCAACAAGTCAACCTAAGGCAGACGCGTGATTGCCTTGCTTTCTGGAAATTCCACAGGTCGTGGGCACTTTGATCTGAGTGAGCACGCAATTCGTCTGATAATCCAATATTTCTAAATATATTGGTTTGTATACTTATTGGCTGCTCCAACTGACCCAGTGTTTTGGTGCGCCTTGCTGTATCCAAACAGTGTTATAGGTATTTATTATAGTGATGTACACATAGCACGGATGACGTTCGATAGAATCAATTCGTCTAGAGTCTATGGGTCCATCAGAGCAACTGAAAACGGTTTATTGTCACAGCCCTGTGCCAAAATAACAATCGGATACTCAAACTTGTTCCTGTCTGTTAGATTTTACAACACGTGCATGCTTGCTCTGCAGCAATTGATAAGCTATCAGTTGATTTGTCGGGCCATTTTGGTGGTGTCGATGTTTAGAATGCTATCCTCTCCAAATGTCGCTATAAGTAGTTAGAATGGTTCAGTAAACACTGATGGTCACTCACTGAATAAAGTTATAAATAAACGATAATCAACTGCCGAAGATTTGATCGCATCAGTTACTTGCCGCTTGTGTCAGACCGTTTATACGCAGATAAACATTCAATTATTCAAGAAAGACTTACAGGCATTCAGCCTAACGTTTGGAATGTTACGTACAGAAACCACAAGCTGGATTCGCTGCCGGGCAAAAGTTCGGACAATGTTCTGAAACACTTCAAACACTGACGCGTGGGATGTGTCAAGTGCCTGTGTTCAATTAACCTAAGTGCTTTCTCCCATCACTTCTACACGGCTGCACTTATTGTCCATGTGTTCAGTGCTTACTCTTTAAGAAGCCAATTTGTGTCGTGGATTAAAGTCTTGGCACTTCAATTTGTGCGGTGGTTGCGGAACAGCTCAGGTTCAAACTTGTCCTTACAGGTATAGATATATGGTGGTCAAGACGCATCAGGAGATTAGATGTTAAGTACTTTGTTCTGCGTCCTGCATAGAAAACAATGATTCCTAGTAATAAAGAATTATCCTGTATCCAGGAATACGTTATTTTACGGTGAGGTTTTCGCGTAAAAAAAAACAGTGGATTCAGATGTTTCCTTTTAGATCTCCCAAGTTGACAACGTGCGTCAAATCAACTACGCACTTTGAATAACGGGACACCAAGATTCAGCTTGTCGCCTCCTCGCAAGTATTGAGACCTCTGTGTAGCATGCGCCGGCACTAGATCATTTGTTGTCAACGGGGCTCGATTGAAACATGATCTCGCGTGATGAAGGTCCCTTGTGTCGTCATTAAATATGCAACAGATGTCAGTTCCAGGTCAACCCTTCATATGAGTGTACAGACTATTCGACCAACTGAGAGGAGACCAATTTGGCTGTACTTAAACAAAGCAGAGTCCAGTTATGAACAGGCTGCGAAGGGCGTCCGACGGGGTGATTTAAAATGTATGAATGTAAACGAATGTCTTGCCTTTGGACATAAGACCACAGTACGCAATGCTTCGGTTTCCTGCAGCCGTATCAAACAGCGTTCCTCTTGTGTGTCTCTTTATCTCTGTATGAAATCAGTTAGGTCAAAGGGGGATAAAACAATGACAAAGGTATTGAAATCCTTTTAACTTTTAGTATTATACATATTGTACACGCGTGCGTGTAAAAAACAATGAAAACCCTCAGTTCAAGGCGTTTTTCACCACTGCTTATTACTGAATCCTAGTTTTGATCTTTAAAAGATTGATCGGAGCGTAAATCACAGCCTAGCCTTAATCTTCCCACGAGTTACATGTATTTTCAATTTAGATTATTTGTATTATTCTCTCCCTCTTGTTCTAAAAGTCCGGCTGAGGTAATGGTAATATTTGCTTTCAAAATCAATGCGTGTTCCTCGAGGCGAGGTTCAAAATGAATGACTTGGATTTGTTCTAGTTTCAGCGGGTGTCAGTGACTGTTACTCCTTAAACACAGAGTGAATAATATAGCGTTCTAGGTAGAAAATGTCTATTGGGTCCTTAGCTTTTTTAATGAAAGTCTTTCAGTGCCACGTACGCCTATACATTGGTTAGAAGAAATCGGCACAATATCCCTTTGAAGACTGTTGTTCAGTGTACAGATGGCGACTGTTGTTCCTTTGTAACAAACCCAATGCTTTCACAACAAAGAATAATCAACGTATCAGATTCATAAAATCGTTAAATCCCACGTTTAGTACGTGATGTTTCTTTGTGTAGAGTACTCTGCAGAAACTCTTACCATTTGCTTAAGTTGGATGCGTGCTTGCGCCAGATACGAAAACCAATTTCCGAGCAATCTTGGCCACTCCAACAGTCCCTGATTTTCAGATGAAGGAGTACTGGAGGGCTAAAGTAGCACGATCCTCTCTTACAAATGCCACCAAGAACAAATATAGTCAGCTTCTATTTGTTGTCCTTATGTCAGATGCCAACTTCAATATTTGAACAAGTTAGAGAGATAAACGTCCCCAATTAACGTTTGTTCGATCTTCTTTGAAACGGCGAGTAACTCCAGGCAAGGTTTTCTTATTGGCACAGTTGCACTAAGTATAATTGTTTGTAAGTAAAAACTTGAAGAACTGTGTCCTTAGTTCAAATGGATGTATAAATTCGTATCCCTCCTTCTTTTCTAGGTTGAAAATCTATAAGTTAATTGTAAGATAAAGTCCAGTGTTCCAGGCTTATAATGCTTGCCGTTGTACTCTACTGGTATATATACGCGGCTTGCTCGCTTCTTACGTAAATAACTTAGTGATAATTGACAGGTGGGTACTTCCAGACAAAAGGGTATTGTCCCTGCTTCACCGCAAATGGGAATGGCGGTCTTTAATGAGCACTTAAAATCTCTATTCTCCGATTAACCAATTGTTCCTCATGAAAACAGAATAATTCCGAGAGTTGGGGAACTCTGCTGACTTCGTTAAGTGACACTGATTCCGTATTTGTGAAGAATATTGTGTCAAATGAAAACGCTGATGCTTAAGTATTGGTATTGGTAATAGATACGACCTCCTTTTGAAAAACAATTAAGCCTTTGTCGTCGTAAACTCAGTCATTGTCTTACAAACACAATATCCTCATTATCTAAGAAAAGGTTATTCGCTTGATCAATATTCAAAACGAAAGCCCCATCTGGTACTAACGATGCATACTAGTATCTAGCACGATGTCGTGATACGGGAAAGTATCTTTTGTAAAGAAAAAATATCCACGCAAATGGTAAATACAACGCCCTCGCCACCCCTGAATAAGTACAGTGCGTTTTTGAAAATATGCTATTCCGACAAAAAGTGTGACTAAAGTAACTAAAGCAGTGCGATCCTTACTTATAAATGCCACCCAGAACAAATATAGTCAGCTTAGTGAGAAGCTGTCTCCATACCTGATAATTTACTCACCGATGGATGCTTCCTGATACAAATGGACTTGTTGTATTTTTAGACCAGTTGAAGGTTTTTTTGGCTCTTGCACAGAGGCACCTAATACCGACTCACTTTATTCTCCGCTGCCTGCTGGCGGCCCGGAATCACCCTTCTTTTTTTACCAGTCTTTGTTATTTCACTCGTTGAAAATTGTTCAGATTATCTGCACATTATCTGGTCTTTTTTATCCCTATAATAGACGTGTAAATGTCAATGTCGCAAGGAATAGATTGCTGAGCTATCGTATCATATGATAACAGGTCTCTTGCGTCAGTATAAAAAGCGACAGCACTGGCGGTAGTTTCCGTTTACTTGCTAATGGCGCTAATCAGTAGACTTTGCCAAGTGCGCAGTTGTCACACTTATATCTCTTCACGGTTGTCTTTTTCCCAGGAACCACAAAGGCTTTAAAACAGTGCCAGTAGTGGCTTTCTCCAAGATTATATCTCTTCACGGTTGTCTTTTTCCAAGGAACCACAAAAGCTTGAAAACAGTGCCACCAGTGGCTTTCTTCAAGATTAACGTCTCTGTTTTGCTTCCAGAGAACTACCCCGGAGTTCGTCTTAGAACACAGCCAGCGGACGGCTTCCTGCACTAATGTCTCTGAAACCCTTCAAGCCGTAACCAATCAGGAAACATCAGGCAGAAATCCCGTCTACTGCTCTATGCTTTTATTACAGGCTTTGTTGGCTAAATCCGCGATAATGCAGCGCCTGAATTCATCCGCGAGCAAATTTCCGTTCCTGATTAGCGAATATTTTGTTTTCTTCTATCAAATGACCGAGAGCGAGCGTTGCTATTTTTCTTCCGTTGATGTTCGAATATAAGGAAACATTTTCAACTTAAGATAAAAGCACTGTTCGCATTTGCAACCACGCTGTCCAATCTCGTACTGTCTGGTGTGTCAAAATATATATCCGTAAGAATCTTGAAATGTGTACTTTCGAGATAATGATATTTGCGTCTGCTGCCCAATACTCTCAGTATTTCCAGGTACCACGTGTCGCTGAGACTGATTCTCAAACCGTGGCAGCAGCTTCAACAATAGAATAAGGACTTTACCTGGATAGCAGCCGTCACCATGTTCGCTATCATCCCGGAGTGTATCATCAGGTGAAAATGCACCGATCAACTGTGTTCCTTATGTACATGTATATGCAGTCAAAACGGTGTTTCTGTTAAGACCTGTATTGTATCTAAACACTTTGGAATCTGCCCTATGATTGGCCAATCTCCTGTTGGGCTTTTTTCTTCCTTTCTCTTGTTTGCAGCGTATTTTATTATTTTCTACCGTGGGTGAAAGATCGGTTGATTATTCTTCCTTTAGCGCTTTTATACCATTTGATTTGTCTTCAAAGAATAACCAAATGCCTCTATAATGGACTCTTTCCTGTCACGCTGATGGTGTCTTTATAAGTACAGTCCAATGTTGTTTTCTTTCATAGCCGGCGATATATATATGTGTAATTGTATTTTGTAAATTTGCTGTACTTCCTTTCCTCCAACGGTCTTTGACACTATGTATGTTTCTTTTAAGATGACCTTCAGTGAATTATTCATGTATTTGAAGGGAACTCTGTCCACATGAAGGGACGATTACATTAGTCTTCTTTGCCTCCTGTAAAAATGATGAGATCATTCGTTGTCCAGGGAAAAAATCAGAAAATAAGTTGTTTTGACAGAGTCATGAATAAAATATTTAGTCTTCTTCCTTGGAAATCACTATCTATAAGCAATGTACACTTAGGGGTATCTTAAGCGTTTCACTTAGTATATTACAGATCAAATGTACCATAGCCCGACTTCTTGTTTTCGAGAATATTTGTTCCCACGATGTCACGTGATAGTCGTGATTTCCTCTCAGTAATTTAATATCATATCCAGACACGTTTTGTTCTGTCGTGTCGTTATTTTAAAACCTCCGTTGATTTGTCTTAACCTTGTTGTGAAAACTTGTCACTTCCTCTTGGAAATAGCACCAGTATAATGGTTCATCTACGGTACCAACCTGGCCGCCCGCTGTGTTGAACAACCCAAACACGTCAATGTAAGTGTTCAGCTGATCTCGAAAATTACAGAATGAAAGAGATAGATCAATCCAAATGAAGCACTGGTATTAGGCAGCTCCAAGTAATATGAGTTGCGTAATTGGGGTCTAAGCCCCCGCAAGCAGCTCGGAACGCTGACGACCACGCAATCATTTAAAAACGCAATCTGTTCTTCACTGCGCGACGTACAGTGCAGATACGAGACAGTGGCAATGAATTAGAGTCCAGACGTTTTCATCGATGCATATACATTTAAGTTACCTCTCAATCGTGCAGTTAATATAAAGGACTTATCAATAACACGGTCGATTGTGTGATTTCTATAAAAAATCAACGTGGCTGCTGTCCATTCGCTATGGTGGTGTGAGTTAGCCGCAAGACTGAACAAAACACATTGGCAATACAGCGCAGATTGAGAAAACTGTTGAGGGGCTTTGCTGAGGTGATTTTTTTCAGCTTCGTGACGCGTGTAGACTGCCAAAACAGAATGTGCTAGATGCGCTGCTGTTATGGTTATAGAACTCTTAAATCTGGTGCATTGGGGGAGGCAATTTTCCTTTCGAACCTGGCCTTTTCTCTCAATAAATGTCAAGACGAGGATTTGTTCTTTAAATTCTCATGTGTGGTCTGTCAAGTTAATAGTTCAATGAAATTTGGCAAATTGGAATTAAATCGATTTCGTAACGCCGTTGTCTGCAAAGGAATGAACTTTGGTTTGACGCTGCTAACATTAGTCACCTAATCAATATATATTTTTTGGCTTTCTGTAAGTCCTTTTGAAGGTTATCTTCTTTTGGATAGCACTATTAGCTATAGGTTCTTAGTCCTATCCTTTTGAATCATTCGATAACATTTCGTATGCGATTGCGTGTTATGTGTATTTCCTTCCGGAAAAATGTCCTTCCCTTATACAAATAATTGTTCTTTTCTTTCTCCAATGAATATAAAAATGTCCCACGGTTTCGATAAATCCACCTATAAGTGGTCTGTTAACAGGAACCAACCCGGGTCATTGACGTTCGTGGTGATTTTCTTCAAAATGAGGTTCACTTGTCTCGAACCAGAAGACCAAATCTCTTCCTCAAAAAACTGCTGACAACAGCTCTTCAATTTGAAGTTATTCCCACCAATACATTGGGTATATCTAGAAAGAGAGAGTGAAACGATTATAAATGTACCAAATATTTTCAGGTATTTATGTTCCAACAAACACACAAACGAGTGGATGTAAAAGCAAAATAAATGCAATTTAAGAGGTTATTTCAAACCAGGCCCGTAGCCAGCAATTTCCAAAAAGTGGGGGCCTTTTTGTAGAAAAAGTGGAACCTTTACAATAAAACCTTCGTGTACATTTGTGTACCTAGATCAAATTTTACCCAGGAAGGATCTATTCCTGACGAAAAGGGCGGTTCTTTCGACACTTCCGAACCCCTCTGGCTACGGGCCTGCAATCATTTCCATAGGGTAGCGACTGGCGTTATTTTCAAATCATCCATGAAATATCTTATCAATGCCAAATACAAATGAAAAAAAAAGTTCTTCTGCTCTGTTAACATCGGCCAGTGACTTTCATGATCGAGAAGATACCACAGCCGGTTGCTCTTATCGGAAGTGACATCCTGTGTCTTCCCTGTTTCCTTTATATGTCATTCACTTCCCATGAAGAAATCATGAGCAAAAGAGCATATTTTTCGTATGCCTATTATCACGTTTAAAATAATTAACAAGAGTGGCAATTACATGCAAAACAACATTAAGATATCTGAGGAATACTGACATTCCAGATTTCACGTACGAATTGTTGTTTTTGTTCAGTAGGTCTGCGCTGTAGGCAGCGCTCACGGCTGTTTGCGTTTCTTTAATGACATAATGCCTTTCCAATGTTACGTTTTAGATTTTAGCTGGAAATGTACTGCGGCTAACCCATGCATACACTCATTGACTCGTGCACTAAGAGTTCAATGCATTGAGAGAGAAAGAGAAAAGGAAGGAGAGGAGAACAGAGAGAGAGAGAGAGAGAGAGAGACTACAAAATCATTTAATGGCTAGAAATCGTTGACTTGACTGTTATTTTCATAGAACTAAGTATGGTGTTTGGCTTAATAATTAATAATCCACATAATGAGTCGTTCTTTCATGAAATAAAATGCATTATTTTCAAACAACCATTGGTGAAAGCAGTGCCATAGCAACATTTAGCGACAATTCTTTGAATGAAACCTTAAAATAATCCCACCAAGGAGTAAACAACGTCAAGAGTAACGATGCGCTACATATGCGACACAGTGGAACAGGGATGCTGCTAGACATCGATTTTAACAGCCACGAGTTTCCATCGAACTACAACGCTCTTGATCGAGAAGATATATTCCACAGCCGGTTGCTCTTATTTAAGGCGACATTTTGTCTCTGCCTTAGCAGATTCCATAATGTTATTAAGTTTCTCTGAAGACCTTGAAAGAGGACGATTTTCCGATTGTCTGTTATTACGTTCAAACCAATTACAACTTGTGACAGTGTGTTTTTTTCACATTTAAGGCTACATGCACCCGTTTCGAGGAATGGGTCTAACAGAAGCCTGTCATCTTTAAGGGCGGTTTTCAGATCAGAGGAGATACATACACAGTCCGACATAAAACATCGTTTATACAATTTATTTCTGCATAAATGTATCCGTCCCATGACAGTGCAACTTTATTAAAATTAAATCAAAAGTGTACAATGAGTACTGTTGGTTTGGATGGAGAGAGAGCGAGAGAGAGAGAGCGAGGGAGAGAGAGAGCGAGGGAGAGAAAGAGAGAGCGAGGGAGAGAGAGCGAGAGAGAGCGAGAGCGAGGGAGAGCGAGAGAGAGAGAGAGCGTGCGAGAGAGAGCGAGAGAGAGAGCGAGAGAGAGAGCGAGGGAGAGAGAGAGAGAGAGAGCGAGAGAGAGCGAGAGCGAGAGAGCGAGAGAGAGAGAGGGAGAGCGAGAGAGAGAAGGGGGAGAAGGAGAGAGACAAAGGAAAACAGTTTAGCAGTAGTATAACATGCCGTTATTTTCTGGAATCTATTCAGAAACGGTTTATTATTCCTGGTCCCTTCGCGCACACAGGAATCTCTGTTGAAACAGTCCCAATGGCTAGCGACACGTCTCTTAATCAATATTACATGTATATCAGAAACAGTTCAACAAATAAAGCCCATTAGATCAATAATAGTAAGCTACACATGCGGTTAAAATAAACTAATAAGCTTCTTGGCATTCTTTTTAACAACTAAAAGATAATCTTGTTCTTCTAATCAGTTCCGTCTGGTTTATCATCAGGGTTGCAGAACCCAATCGAAACGGATGAGATTGAAACGAGCTGAGTGCTCAGTAAACACAGATTTTTCCAATCTCAATGAATAAAAGAGGAGTCCTTGATTGATTACACCGATGTAGAATATGACCCCATAATAGACGGCGTGGGAGACAAACTAATGTTTATAATTGCCAATAAAGGTCATGGCTTAGATCCTACATTGATTTTGATTATTTCTGTGCTGTTTTGCCTCGGTCCATTACCCTGCTGTAGTTTCATTCAGAAAATGCCAGGAATGAAATACCACATTTTGCCAAATCAGAGATTTGATCTTCCTTCGAAATGATAGAAAATATAAGATATCACCGTCATTGATTTTGATCTGTTTGTATGGGATGATTGGTATGTTATCAAATTCAGTAAAATAGTCATCAGGTCCGTTTGTAATGGAATATCAAAAAATTAGGGTTGACTTTTTATAATTATGTACGTTTATCAAACGATTTTCATGTTTGTCAAAAGCTTGGGTTGATGACCAGAAGACTTAATACATATATAATCGGTTAGTCTATTTTATTTTGGTTACTGTTTTGTCGACGGTAAAGATAAACTGACGTCGGTCGAGTATTGGCATAGATTACTAACAATGCTACAATCTAACAGGAGTCATTTCTTGTTATTGTTTCAAAAACACGCAAATTTGAATATAGACGTCATTCTGTCGGTCGTTCTCATGTGGATATAGTTACAGTAAAATCTTGTCAATAAGTCCAAATTTCATGTTGAATATTATCGCACATTTACTTCCGCAGTGCATTTATTCATGGAATGTTCCGTCTGCTGTAATTGGCGGCTCTCATATAGAAGAAAGCTTATAAACATAAGTGGAACACTTTGTCACAGTGCACTACCTATTATTGGAGGTGATATTACATTGAAGGGGGGGGGGAGTGGAGGGGGACAAGAAGGTCCCATGGGGGGGGGGGGAGGGCTAGTGATCATAGTTTAAGAGACATAAAATCATCAAATCAAAGTTCACCGTTCCGCTTGTTAACATCACCGGGTATAATGGCCTCATTTCACGAAGGACGGAGAAAAAAAGCCGCATTCAGGAGTCACGATAACTGGGTGCTTCACCGATCACAGTAAGTAATATGACATTTCACGCATCTCGCGAAATGATATATAGTGTCTTTCACGGATAAAGAAAATATACAACCCACATAAAAGTGACTCAAAAAACGAAGTCAGGCATATAAAAAGTCCCTATTGACCCGCATCCCCTTCTGTCTCTTCCCTCGTAGACATCAGAAGAGTTATTAAAAAAAACTAAAAAAAATCTGTTGCCAGATGGAGATCTTGCTGCGAAAGACGATGCCGAAACTGTCTAAAGCTGCGTTATATTAAAAGCCTTCACCATAGGAACGTCTTGGAGACTAATAATGTCGATTTCATGTGCACATTTGATGGCGCTCACGATTCATTATTTCTGCGATTTTAGTCTTCGGTGTGGACAGGCAGAATGTGCTTATAATGGTTTCATATTACCTCCGCCATCAAAAGGGTTATGTTTTATCGGTGTTGTATTGTATGTTTGTGGGCAAGATGTCTCAAAAGCTCATCATAAATTTTGATGAAATTATCAGGTATAGATAGTTATCCAGAGTTAAACAAATCGATTGCAATTCCAATCGAATCCATTTTTGTTTATTTTTTTATTTATTACATTTTGTCGCCGTTATATTGACCTTTGTAAATAATTGTCCCTTTTCGTTATCTGGCAAACTACAAACTGACATGCAAGTACACATAACGGGTACAACAGGGTTGTTTTCCCCGCCTGTATCTACTTCACTGAGCCTGTATTGGGCAGATTTAATCTTTCCCCTCTATATCAATATCTCCCGGCGTATCTGTACCTGCTTCTCTCCGAACAAAATGATTCCTGATAAGATCGGGACAGTAAAGTTCCCTCTGTTACCCAACTGTTAATAACAAATCCAATAAAGGAACGGAAGGCCGAGATCCGCTATCTATAATCCTGACAGGGCAAATCTTATTAAAGAGAGCAAGAATGAAGACAGGGAAGATACTTCGACCCACGCTCAATGAAAAAAGACAAAGAGAGCTAATCGTACAATTAGCTCTTTGGGGAAGTGCAGGATTAGATTTACCTTTGTGGTTAGTATAATGGAATTACATGTACTTCACGTATTGTCGCTTGACCTTGCCAATCAGATATTTTTGCTAAACACATGTCTGGTCTTAGTTTTTTTTGTAAACAAAAATTTTCATTGCGGGTACTTGTGTCGCCTAGTTAAAAATCTACTGAAGAAAAAAATCTTGTGTTCTTCCTTGAATATGACAAGACTTTTTATACATCATTCAACAATGCTCATCACCTAAAATAAAAAACTGTAAAGAAAAAAATGTCAGTGGAAGGGGGGATTGCAATTACAAAACTATTATTGAGTTCAAATCATAAAGAGTGTCGTTTCACTTGGTGGAATAGTTTATGTCTTGTTTATTTTTCTTTATCTTTCAATTCTCCGACCTCAAATAAAATAAAGAAAAAAGTTCCCAGACATTGCAACAAGTAAATATGGCACCTTAGCACATTGACTGCCCTATACCAGTTATCAATAATGTTGATCCGCATAGCTAGTCTCAGTATATCTCAGCAATTATAAATTTAAATGAGTAAATGAGTAAAAAAATACTAAAAAAGAAAACAAACATCAAATTGGAGTCTTCAGTTCTTTATAACCTTGGCCCACAACAGGGATTTTTTTCTTAAAAATAAAGCAGAAACAAGTATGCTTAATAGAAAGGGGTGTCTTTCTGTCGAAAAGATTGCAAGGTGCGGTTTCTATACCAGGCGGGATATATCCTTTTTCTGTATTTAAGTGTGGTGGCTTTTATTATTATGTACCGAGAGGGATAACATTGCATTGCACAGTATTATATTGTTTTGCATTGTATCATTGTATTGTATTGTATTGTATCATTGTATTGTATTGTATCATATTGTATTGTATCGTATCGTATTGTATTGTATTGTATCATTGTATTGTATTGTATCATATTGTATCGTATCGTATTGTATTGTATTGTATCATTGTATTGTATTGTATCATATTGTATTGTATTGTATCGTATCGTATTGTATTGTATTGTATTGTATTGTATCATTGTATTGTAATGTATTGTATTGTATTGTATCATATCATATTGTATCGTATTGTATGGTACTGTATAAGGTTTCACTTCACAAATAGCACTCATACTGCTATTTTACGTCGTCTTAATAGGAAATTAAACTGCAAAATAAACAAATTCAATAAATCCGTAATGCCTTGAGTACTTAAATTTGTCATTTTTAAAACGTTTACTCTATACTTCATACTCTAAAAAAGAAACACAAACATATTTTTGATGGCTCCATTAATTCATTACTTGTGGATCTTTGGAATGCGCTAAAAGGCTTTCTCAACCTATAGACCCATGATGTATGTTACAAAACGACCTACTTATCAAAGCCGTCGACATTTTATTTGTGACAGCTATGCCTCCGGCGTTCATACAAATTTTATAGTTAAATGTAAAAATCAGTCACTGAGGACCTATGTAGAATAAATATAAGCACGCAGTTATTCCCTATAGGAGGAACTACTCGGAATTAGAACCGCAGTGACGCTATGATCAGGACAACTATCACGCCATTGTTAATAACACACAGAGAGAAAATACATGTGCGCTCTTCTTATTTCAGTTCCAATAAACCCTTGCAGTATTCATACATTATAGATGTAGTCATTAGCGTGCCTATGCCGACACATCAGCCTAAGACGATGTGTGCGTGTGTGCTTGCGTCTCTGTGTGTGTGTGTGTGTGTGTGTGTGTGTGTGTGGGGGGGGGGTGCGTGAACATGTGTCACTTTGTGTGTTTCTATGTGTATGCGAATGTGTGTGTGTGCGCGCGTCTCTCTTTTTTTTCTTTTTGTATGTATGTGTGTGCGTCTGCGTGTGTGCGTCTGTGTGTGTGTGTGTGTGTGGATCTCTCTCTCTCTCTCTCTCTCTCTCTCTCTGTGTGTGTCTGGGTTTGTGTGTTTGTGTTTGGGGGGATTTTGTTGGTAACATTTTAGTTTTACCCCCCTCGCCCCGTAAAGTTAAATTGATGGATAGATGAACAAAACACACTTAAATATATAATAATCTCTCAGACATAAACTCTTAATTGTTATTTGGTTATGAAACGATTAGTTGAAACGTATATACATGTCCTAAAAAAAAGAAAAAAAAAACGCAGATATATCGGAATAGAAACATAAAATCGGAAAGACAGGTTCAACAGAGTGCATAAAAAAAAAACACGTTAGATAAAATGATACATGCACGGTTGCATCTTGTGGGTGAATTATATATAAATCACTGCGTGCGGATGGTAGCTTTCCATTAATAGTCAATAATACCTCTTTATATCATTTGTCATTTTTGTCACAAGCATATATAATTCATAGCAGAGTCGTAGATTTAGAGTACAGGCAAAGAAAAAAAATAACGACAGAGAGAATTAATAAGAATCAGGGATATAGGAGGTGAAAACGAGAAAGAAGATCATAAAAAGGTGCAAATTCGAAACCTACGCCTTTGTACTTAGAACTTTATAGAAAATACAACTTACATGTACATCAATGCACACAACCCTTTGTGAACTATTTTCCCACAAGCGGAACGCTCAATTAAAATGGCGACTGCCTCCGTCGTCTTCCACCAGCACGTGTTTGGAGGTGATGTCATGCCAGACCCACTCCAACGCCATAGAAACCGTTTGATCAATGAACGGTCCTGGTAGTTATTGTTGATTAACTAGGCGAAGAAGAGTTGGTAATTGGATTTGGACTTTTATAACACATGTTGAATAAACGTGATATTCATTATGACTCCGACAGCGACATGCAACAGAAGATCCTATTAATAAGTCACGCGATGATAGCGTTTATCAGGCTAGATTCACACGGCAGTTCCTTACTAAACTAGTTTTTATTTACAAAAGTATATGTTACACAAGTTCAATTATGTTCATTGCAGTCAAACCGTTGGATCCACCGACCGATTGACATCCGACTTTTCGTGTGGAGAGGAAGGGTTTCACCTTATTTCGAGTTAGTCGTTCCCAAGCGCCCTCGAACCGTTCCTAGGTAGATCCATCTAGCAGAGTGGAAAGGAGACCATGTGTTGCGCAACTTGATATACTGCTTTTTTCATTTCCTTTGATTTTGGTGCAACATTGTAATGATAGTATATTACAGTAGCTAGGGTATGTTCTACAACAATGACATACGAGTAAGCCGTCTAATCATACGCCCGCCTGGGTGGTAACTCTATGGAGAATTAATTAATTTATTGATCATGCTCCATAGTATATCGTCACTGTGCAACTAAAGGTTGGAATTTCCCAGACATTAGCTAAAGCCGCGTACCGGTGTAACAGGACTGGTTGTCCGCTAGGAATGGAAGTTCGCTTCACTTTACTTTATACAGGTGACATTCGTCCCACATACCCAATACTCCAACTAACCCTAACCTGTACTAATCATATGGGAATCCGGATTATTTTTGAGGTGTAGGACACCAGTTACGATTTATGTCACTTTTTTGCATGTTTTACTGTACATGTTTTCCTCTGGGGGGGGGGGGGGGGGGGGTTTTTNTTGGTACACATAGACAAGTATGTGTGTGTGTGGGTGTGTGAGCATGTGTCACTTTGTGTGTTTCTATGTGTATGCGAATGTGTGTGTGTGCGCGCGTCTCTCTTTTTTTTCTTTTTGTATGTATGTGTGTGCGTCTGCGTGTGTGCGTCTGTGTGTGTGTGTGTGGATCGATCTCTCTCTCTCTCTCTCTCTCTCTCTCTCTCTGTGTGTTTGGGTTTGTGTGTTTGTGTTTGGAGGAATTTTGTTGGTAACATTTTAGTTTTACCCCCCTCGCCCCGTAAAGTTAAATTGATGGATAGATGAACAAAACACACTTAAATATATAATAATCTCTCAGACATAAACTCTTAATTGTTATTTGTTTATGAAACGATTAGTTGAAACGTATATACATGTCCTAAAAAAAGAAAAAAACCCGCAGATATATCGGAATAGAAACATAAAATCGGAAAGACAGGTTCGACAGAGTGCATAAAAAACAACACGTTAGATAAAATGATACATGCACGGTTGCATCTTGTGGGTGAATTATATATAAATCACTGCGTGCGGATGGTAGCTTTCCATTAATAGTCAATAATACTTCTTTATATCATTTGTCATTTTTGTCACAAGCATATATAATTCATAGCAGAGTCGTAGATTTAGAGTACAGACAAAGAAAAAAACGACAGAGAGAGATAATAAGAATCAGGGATATAGGGGGTGAAAATGAGAAAGAAGATCACAAAAAAGTGCAAATTCGAAACCTACGCCTTTGTACTTAGAACTTTATAGAAAATACAACTTACATGTACATCAATGCACACAACCCTTTGTGAACTATTTTCCCACAAGCGGAACGCTCAATTAAAATGGCGACTGCCTCCGTCGTCTTCCACCAGCACGTGTTTGGAGGTGATGTCATGCCAGACCCACTCCAACGCCATAGAAACTGTTTGATCAATGAACGGTCCTGGTAGTTATTGATGATTAACTAGGCGAAGAAGAGTTGGTAATTGGATTTGGACTTTTATAACACATGTTGAATAAACGTGATATTCATTATGACTCCGACAGCGACATGCAACAGAAGATCCTATTAATAAGTCACGCGATGATAGCGTTTATCAGGCTAGATTCACACGGCAGTTCCTTACTAAACTAGTTTTTATTTACAAAAGTATATGTTACACAAGTTCAATTGTTTTCATTGCAGTCAAACCGTTGGATCCACCGACCGATTGACATCCGACTTTTCGTGTGGAGAGGAAAGGTTTCACCTTATTTCGAGTTAGTCGTTCCCAAGCGCCTTCGAACCGTTCCTAGGTAGATCCATCTAGCAGAGTGGAAAGGAGACCATGTGTTGCGCAACTTGATATACTGCTTTTTTCATTTCCTTTGATTTTGGTGCAACATTGTAATGATAGTATATTACAGTAGCTAGGGTATGTTCTACAACAATGACATACGAGTAAGCCGTCTAATCATACGCCCGCCTGGGTGGTAACTCTATGGAGAATTAATTAATTTATCGATCATGCTCCACAGTATATCGTCACTGTGCAACTAAAGGTTGGAATTTCCCAGACATTAGCTAAAGCCGCGTACCGGTGTAACAGGACTGGTTGTCCGCTAGGAATGGAAGTCCGCTTCACATTACTTTATACAGGTGACATTCGTCCCATTTACCCAATACTCCAACTAACCCTAACCTGTACTAATCATATGGGGATCCGGATTATTTTTGAGGTGTAAGACACCAGTTACGATTTATGTCACTTTTTTGCATGTTTTACTGTACATTTTTTTCCCTCTGGGGTCGGGGGGGGGGGATATTTACACTGTCCTATTTGTCCGAAATAATGCTTTGCTTCGAAATACCTGCATAATCCTAGTACTTTTAATGGTCTATGTCTGTATTACCTCTTAACAGTTAGTCTAGTCTACAGGGTGACGCTATTTGCTTTGGTTTGGGGACTGTTTCTACATGTATCAAGATAATATGGAACATTTTTTTCCCTAAGTCGACCAACACAACATATTAAAAAAAAACTAAGAAACTAAGAAACTAAAAACTAAGAAACCATACCATTATACCAAAGGCAATCTGTATGAGAATCTTTTGGCCGCTTTAAATTGTTTTGTTCGAGGTTTATCAGGGGCAGTTTAGGTGAACAATGTTAGGACTAATTCCCCTTGTGTTATTGAGATTATAGATGGCCACGCCTCATTGTAAAGAACGTCCTTTGAAAAACCACTGCATATCTCTTACTGATGTAAATTTTGTTTTAGCAGCAAAGAACCTAATTTCAATTTAATTCACAGTAGTCATTACTTTGTGCAAAACTGTCTGGTTTAAAAATCTCGAACAAGAGGCATGTCGATGTGATTTAACCTTCATCGTTGCAAAAAGGTTCTTCATCTTTGCCCAAACGTTTTACAACATCTCAGAAATAATCAGCGTGTTGTTCCCATCAGACGTTTGGCACGGGTAGGAAGAGTTATTTTAATCCTCTAACGAGAATCTATATAATTATCGACAAGTTACGTTGTTGGCAAACCTTCCAACAGATACAATGATTAAAGTCTCCAAGGGCCAGGACTAGACAAATAAGCTTCATTCAGTCGACGGTTATGCAATTTTGAAACGCAGAGAGCAATTTAATTTTCAGGAAATGTCCTTATGGCTTTATCAGGTATTGTTCTACAAATTCAGCGTACTTTTATACGACAACCAATCTCAGCGCTACATCTAAGTAAACGTATAATCTGACGCTTTTGACAGATTAGTTTTTTGAACGATGTGGTTTGTGGTCTTGGTAAACAAAGCGGACCGGGGATTTCCGCTTCAGGACAATAACCTTTTCTGTTATCTTGTGTACTTTTTGTCTGTGTGTGATGTGCGTCTCTAAAGAAATTAAGGAAGGGGTTAAAATACTGTTTGTTCTATGAACATTTTGTCTGTGTGTAACGCGCGTCTCTAAAGAAATGGGGGGGGGGGGGGGGGGTTGTAGTTCGGCATGTGCAATGTATTTTGTAGTTTTAGAAGTTTGCAGACAATCGTGTTATTTGGTGGGAAAAGGCTGTTTTGTGTATAGGTACGAGTGAACAAAACTCGAAGCACCAAGACGCAAAGTTGTAAGATAATTTCTATTCCTGACTGTGACTAGCTAATCTTATATTATCCCTACTGCTACATGTACATGTACGAAATCTAGCTTATTCTGAAATCATTTGATCCACAGAACACACACACACACACACACAAAATGTCAAAACAAATCACGTCGAAATCACACATGACGAACAGGGCTTGAAGAAATGCAACAACTGTGCATACATGTAACTTGGCACAAGTATTTCAGGCCATGTTGGAATTGCGCGTCTGCAAATGTCAGGTAAGTTTTAGCCTTAACTGTCATTTCCAACAGACGTTTTCCTGAGAAAAAGGTCTGCAATTCCTTTATGACTCGAAAACATAAAAGGCTACGAGGTAAATCAAAATATGAGAACGAATTAGAAATAAAAGCACTGTTATAGGTTTTACCTTTCATTTCTATAGAACGGATCTTCAAAATGACAGGGACATTCAGAATACATTTATCAATTCTTCGGCATCGTGACAGAACAACAATATATTTTTTTATGTGGTACACAGCTGTAAGCTTCTAAAACAACCGATTATATACATTTATTGTAAATATTATCTAAAATGATTTATTTTCCAATACAGCCCTTTGAAGCGATAGAAACATTCAAATATAAAGACCTGATATCAATATTTCTTCTGAAATGGCTGGAAGACTACAGTATGGTGGTTCAAATGAACATGATTCAATTAGAAAAGTTATTTCGTTAGGATACTTGTGACCAGTGCACACTCTGATAATATTTCATTGTAATGTCATTTTAAAATCAATTTTTGTATTGACATATGGCAAATTAATACATGGGGGCCATCTTAAATTTTAGTCGTTTCCGGTACAAATGGACACCTCTCAAGCCGGAAACAAGCAGAAATGAACATTTCAGGTTCAGAGCTATTAGGATCAATCATAAAACAGGGGGTGCAGCCAAATCCTTTAATAAGCTCCTTTTTTAAAATTTTGACTTATAGACTAGGAATGGTACATAACACGGACTCCACGCACGGAGACTGATCGGGCAATGACTCCTCAGCAGGACAGTATATTTTCAAGGACTTGGTGTGAAAATCCATTAACACAGCATACCTTTACTATTTATACAAAGCTTTTCATCTCCTCGTTCCCCGGGAAGATACATGTATGAGAAACATCCATCATTGCAATTCAAGAAGTGTCAACATTCAAACATGTTACCTGTGACGACAATTTTAGAGATCACTGCGTAACCATAGTCAAAGCAATGACTTAAAAGAGTCAAAATATAATAATAATAATAATAATAATAATAATAATAATAATATATCTAGCATAATAATAAACTCTGACAATTAAAGTTTATATTAACACTGACATTAAAACTAAATCAGAAAATTGGATCAGCAATGTTTCCTTCATAAAAAATAGAAAGAGGACAGACAGACAGGCAGATCAAGAAGAAAGAGAGATGGAGGGAGAAAGGCAGGGAGAGAAAGAAGATTGTTTTTAATTCTATATCGCCACCCCGTCGCGAGATTTGACGTACTACATGGGCATGTAGTATCTGTATAGAGGAAATTGCTGTACAACAACAAGGGAATTGCACGATCAGGAAAGTCTTCATTTTTGGTCTGGCCGTTTGACTTTCTTTATCCCTGACATTTCAAGAAATAACCGAAAAAAATCACGATAATTGAGGGGACTCGACCAAAGCTACTTAAAAAGAAATAAGCAGTTAACACGAACGACACCTGATTAACATTGCACTGCGATTACGGAAGAAAGTAGTAATTTTAACGGGGGAAACCATTAGTGTGTTAAAAGCAAAAGTCGGCATTATATTTTCGTGAAATGACTACAAGTCAGGGTTATGGCAGCAAAAGGCGATTGTCATTTTCCTTTTAAAGGCCCAGATACTTGTCTGCACTCGTAAAAAAGACTTCCACGTGCAGGGGTACCAGAGGGCCACAGCTTTTAACATTTGTCAACGTCAATCCTGGCACTGCATCTACGCTAGGGGTCTCTGCTTAAATTATCTATACTTTTTGCTGACCGACCCCAACGAACCCTAGTGTTAAGAGAGAGAGTGAGGGGGGGGGGGGGGAGAAAGGGAGAGAGTGGGGGAAAGAGAGAGAGATGGAGAGAGAGAGGAGGGAAAAGAGAAGGTTTCTCATTTGAAGTCGCCACCCCGGCGCTGGATGCGAAACAGTGGTTCGGTGTTTTGGAGGGCAAACAAACGGTGCAACTTGGTGCAGTTTAGAACTATGATTTAGCTCCTAAAATTCTAATATCAAGAGGGCAATATTGGTGTGATTTTTTTCCAGAAACCGAGGGTGTGTCAGGACCCCACTGACACCTCCCTAACTCCGCCCCTGATACATGTATAGGACCTATACATGTACCCCGTAAGGCTTCTTTAGTAAACTCTCTTTGAGGCAGAAAGGGCCAGGGTAAGGAAACAGGAGGTCAAGGTCAGCTGTAGTTTAGTGGCGAGGTCAGTGACCGGACAATATAGAATTAAGAGTTATAAGATTCCCGCAATTTGACTGGCCAAAGTGTTAAGACTTCTTAGTAAAAAGTGCAAATTATTTATAGAAAAACGTGAGGGTAATACAAAAAGAATATCACTTGTGTTTGTTTATAATGAAGCAACGGCGGGTTAGAGGGTGACGGCTTGCAGGTGCCCTTCCCCTTCTCCACCCCTTTTCATTACTTAACCTACATACCCACTTACATCACCTTGCATTAATTGCCTTCCTCTAATGTCCCCCTCTCCCCCCTGCCTAATTAGTACAATCTCAAATCCGACAGAGACGAGCCTTCTAGTGCGAAAAGGTTCTAATTAAGTTAACAGTAATTGAGCCCTATAAACAAGTACGCAAGCCAAAAAGGTTAATTTCTCAGACGTTCTTAATTACGTCAAGTCAAGGTGAAGTCAGGTTATCATTAAAGTTGAAGGCTTGGAAATGTTCAATTTTGGGGGATAACTGTATGTACATGTAGAGCAGGCTTGAAAACGTTTAATTGTGGGGGATAACTGTGGAACTATTGGTCCGAGTTTGACAACTTTCTGACAACCCTCCGGGGAGGGAGGGGGAGGGGTTCTGGGAAGGTCCCTTTGCGTTGGTTCCACTCATCATTACAGACTTATCGGGCCTGACAGCCTTAAAGTTAACCAGACACAAAACTGATGGCTAATTCAGGAGAGTAGAACACTAAAAATCCCATTCTTTCCTTTCCTTTCCTCTCTCTCTCTCTCTCTCATTAATTCATAGTATATCTAACCCTTCATATATAATAATAATAATAATAATTTATTGAGCACTGAAATGTTTTTTTTACATTTAGAGGCTCTCTATCTACTATATATTATACATATTACTAAAGATAGTAATGATAGTAAGAAAATGAAAGAGAGAAAAAAATTATACTTATATAATGTTACACAATATACATTCTCTTGATATACAGGTGAGATGCATGAAATCATTTGTGCACTTCTAGTTAATTACGTTTTTTCATAATTTTACTTACAAAATTCCCTACTGCAATTGCACTCTGTTCAGTGGGTGGGTTCAGAATGATGTCAAGCTGTTTGACCTCGTCTGTTAGACCTTGCAAGTTTACCTCTGGTATGCATTCGAACAGCAATTTCCTTTCAATTTTGTGATGGGTGCATTTTAGGAAAAAATGTATTTCATCTACCTCATTACAGTGGGGGCATTTTCGGTCTGAAAATTGTGTTTTTGGGTTTGTATGTCGCCCTTTTTCAATTTCTAGGTCATGGTCACTAATTCGCATTTTTGCCAAAAGTTGTTCGTGGGTGCGTGAAATATTCATTTTTTTAAAAGTATGGTTCGGGTTCATATTGATGTTTAATTTTCCTGCATGTCCTCAGCTTATTATTTTCCTCTCTGTGTAACTCTTCCCAAAAATCTGATTTTATTTTGACGGCTATGTCACTTTCTAAATTTTGGTTATTGTGAATTTTATTAACCGTTAGGGTTGAATTTGAGTGATTTAGTCCCCAACATGTAGCCAAGTTTGACATTGCCCAAAACCAGTTTTTTTCCCTTTTTGCTTGTTCTCTATTGTACGCTTGCTTGACAATTCTTTGCTCTGGAAGGTTATTCAGCCTTTCACTGTATCTTGATACTAATTTGACAATGTCCAAGTATAATGGCAGGCGCCCAAGTTCTGCACGGCAGGCATTATTGCTAGCTGACCTTCTTACACCAAGTGCCCATTTACACATCTTTAAGTGTATTTGTTCTAAGGGCATTTTGTTTATTTTATTTAATGATATTTTTTTCTCTGTGAAGATTTCTTGGGCCCAGATTTCACATCCATATAAAAGAATATATGAAGACCAAAGCGGGCTGGAGTAGTTTTTTTTTTGGCGTAGTTAATATCGCTTAAGAAAAATATATGAAGTAGAAACATTCACAATGCTGCCCATTCCTCAACTGTCCATTTACTCTAAATTCTGCTTGTGAACACAACTTCGGATATAAAAAATAAAAGTTATATTTAGGAACACATCCACAATTTTAGACACTTAACACCAGCGTGGTTCACCTAAGGCTTTGTAAATGGGAATTATTGTTTTGTAATAAGGAAACCAATTCACAAATGTATACTAAATTTTTACGTCAGTCATCGGTCATAATAAAGAATACTTTGACGTACTTAAAGATTCTTTGAACATCAGATAATCGGCTTGGGATTACTTCACCAAATTTCCCCGTGGATCACTCAATGGCATAATCATATAGGAAAAAACATACTTCTTTTTTAAGTCATTTTCTTTGTATTAGACTCTAGTTTCATGTCTGTGGCGTCTTAATATCACTAATTTATCCTCACTATCACGGTACCATGTTCATCCTAATGTCTGCCATGTTAATTCTACTCCTAAGGCGGGAGCAATGGCGGGGGGGCGGGGGGGGGGGGGGTAGTACACCTCAAGTACACTTCAGCTTCAGAAATCCCCTTTTCCGCTCATCCAAAAAAAGAATAACAATTCAGAAGAGGCGAAACCAAGCTATTCCCATCACTGTATTCCATAAAGGACATTCAGAAATGATGATCCAAGGACTAACTGATCCGCCGACTAAATATGGCCGACGCCACTTCAAAAAGCGATGCCCCCAATTCCCAGATGGTCTTCCTGCCTTCACACGCGCCGTCGTCGCAGGGTCTAGCAATTAAACCTTGGAGTCGTGATTTAATCCGTTTAATCGCGCGTGTGAAGTCGGGGAGACCATCAAAGTGGGGTCGGCCATATTTAATCTGCGGATCAGTTAGTTGGCGGATCATCTGTTCTGAATGCGGTCTATATTATCGTACCACTGCACTCGATCGTCTTCTATACAACATTTGCAAAAAAAAAAAAAAAGAAAAAAAAAATCCATCCACTCCCCCTCATAACAGCAGCTTGGGTTTAGATTCCTGTTGACGTCAGCTCTCCATCACCCTGCAGACGTTTTCTGTCAACCTGAGTTTGATATCACTGACCATGAGTCACCCCGAAATGGGATATTACCTATCCTATATAAACTAGCATCTTGGGTCCAGTTTCATCAACAGTGGATACCGCTATCCCATGGATAACAGCATCCTTTGGATAAAATTATTATCCTCTGGACAGTTATCCTGAGAGTAGCAACCTTATTTAACCACTGGAAAGCAATATAAGAGGCAAAAATAAGTATCTAGTTTTTAGTTAACACATCTTTACCCACAGGATTTGTCCAGACGTTAGCAATTTTATCCAAAGTGTGATATCCAGTGGATAGCGCTATTCATGATGAAACTTGCCCTGTAGTTCAGTGGAACTAAACTAATCCAGATTTCCAGGGTGACATATCAATGTAATCCAACACCCGAACATCTGATAAATTATTTTGCCTGTAAACAAACGTGCACCTGTGATTCTACTTAATTTCATCCTCCAAGGAACCGGTCTTTTAGGGATTTAAAGCCAATGTGTTGTACTAAGATGTTTAAAAAGATTAGGGTTGCCTTTCTGGTAAAACTGATTATTTCTTTGATTAGCTTACGTGGGTTTGTTTAGTACAGTCGTTTCATCTTTACAGCTGTTTCAAAGAAAACTTTTCCGGATTTGCTTACGATTATACAAGTATGTTACGTTACATTACGTCAATATACACTTGGATACGTCAAGTACGCAGACTTTGCCTTCCGATAGTAGGCTATGCTTTCACAATGAAACGAAATAATAAAGATACCGTAAAACTACATTTGTTTTCTTCAGTTTAGTTGCTTAAAGATTTTTGTGCTTTCAATATTACCGCCAGAAATTCTTGATACGTCACAAACCACAGTATGACGTCATAGATCGCTAAAATAATATGTGATTATTAATAGGGTCATCAATGTGCAAGACAATATTGAAACTTGCTGGAGATACACACACACACACACACACACACACACACACACACACACACCAATAGTTAATACATTAGTAAGTGGTTACTTAATAAATTGATAAATAAATAAATGATTTACGAGACGTCTAATTCTCGCACGCTGCCTTAATCATGTTTTTTTCAGATTGAATTTTTCCATTCTTGACTTTTGCATAAGAAAAGCTTATCTGCCGTATAAAGAGATATCCTAGACATGCTTTTCGTGTCACCTTCCAGGCAATTACAAAGCACAACATGCATTTACCATTAAAATTGCGTGTACCCGATATTTGACGGCTTTTGCTAAGCGATGTCTTTGTTCGAAAACCCCCAGAGCCGCCGCATTCAATTACCGTAGATTACGATATAATGTATAATCCGGATGTCGCACGGCTGTTTTGGTTGAGTGAGCCACAAAAGCGGAGAAATGGTGTGGAACTCACATTTATATTCAGCGGCAGCAATGTGAAACTGCCGCTGACAATTAGATTTGGCTCAACCAGAGCCTAAACGTTTTAATTCCAACTGTCGGATCGTAGATTTTAAAAGGGGGGAGGCGTCGCTAGAGTAAAATATATTTTTCTTTCTTTTGCTCACGAAATATGCAATAATAGCCAGGATACTTATACTTAAAATTATATAATAATTATAAAATAATAATAGTTTGTAGTGCAAAAAAATTGAAAACAGTAGAGGGGAACAACAGAATTAGAACAGAACTGAACAAGACGACACTGAAAAATAATAAAATATTAAAAATTGTCGAATTTTGTTGTAAGAGTTCATTCAGCACAGATACGCGGAAATCCCGCAGGAAATCTATTCAGTATCTAATCCAGAACTAAGCGGCAAGCTTTTTAATGGGTCGCCATATTTGTTCTACGGATATGTTAGTCCACTGTTTTGAATGTGCTCTTAGATATTTCAGTGAGTCGACTTTTTTTTCTCGCGAATGTTGCATTTTGACTTAGATGTTCATCAATTCGAATTTGACCTTTTCCTTGTTCAAGGTACCTTGCAATGCATCGCCAAAGAGTCAATTTGTGCATTAAGCAATCCTGACATTTTCTGCGTCTTTCAACCTTTTTTTTGCCTTCGATTTAATTCGCCACGAATATTCTGCTATTACCGTTTCTTATACAGTTAGCAATGTCCAAAAGCTTTGAAAAACGCCTGGGAATGGAATTACTGATGCAGGTTCTGTTAATACGATGATCCTTATTCCACGGGATAAGTCGGCGTTAGAAAGCAGTTGGAAAACTGTTTGATTGGAAAAAATGAATTTTCTTTTAAGCTCACACACACAGTGCACACGCAGATGTACATAAATGCGGACGCGAAAATGCACATGAGTACGCTAACTCACAGACATTTACTGACTCACACGAATACAACAGTCACAAATCCACGAATCTTAATCCTGCCATCCTCTTCACACAAATACATGCGTCAGGGACTTATAATAAGCTTTATAATTGGCATCACGAGGAATTACTTTTCCCGCCTGCTTCCGTAATGGAATTTTATATAATATTCCTTCGTGGTCCTACCCATGCAGGGCGGTCTATTGGATATTGCCCCAAAATCCTATGGGGTCCTATATGGAACAGTGTCCTATAGCTACATTAGAATTCTACAGAAAGTCCGATAGGATTCTTACACAGTCCCTGTTGGGTTTCTTTAATCCCAAAGAGCCTGTCCCCTGTTTAAGACGCCCTATATGGAATTTTCCTACGAGTTATTATATTCTGATCAATGTACTGGTAAACTGGATGTGACGGGCGCACCCCCCCCCCCTTATACACTGTACATGTGTGAGCACATGATTAAATACCCCGAAAGCATGTGCACCGTAATAAATAGATATGCTGCTGCTATACCATTCAACAACTTCAGCTTGTTTTATTGCTTGAAAGTCAAAGTCTCTCACTTGGGATTTCACATTAAGTAACCCCTGCGCTCGTTAAGTGTTTTTTCGAAGGTAAAATTAACTTTAGTAAAGACGCTTCGCTAAGTATCTCTGATTGACATTTTCTTTCACTCAGAAACACAAATACGTGGGCGTTTTCATAATTGAATCTTGCAAGCAACTTGTTCATAAACGAATGTACATAAACGTGTTAACGCATTTCATTATCTTTTTACAGCACTTCTTGAAATGATATTTATGTCAAAAATAGTACACATATTTGGTGTGGTGTTTTATCAGTCTTCGCATTGCGAATATTTCTGTATTTTTTTGCGGAAAGCCTTCTCAGGAAATTTGCATTTTTTTCGTCGCTATGTTCTCCCTTCTCTTTATCTCTCTCCCTCCTTCCTTCCCTCCTTCCCATCTCTCTCTCTCTCTCTCTGTCTCCATCTCTCTCTCTCTCTCTCTCTCTCTCTCTCTCTCTCTCTCTGTCTCCATCTCTCTCTCTCTCTCTCCATCTCTCTCTCTCTCTCTCTCTCTCTCTCTCTCTCTCTCTCTCTCTCTCTCTCTCTCTCTCTCTCTCTCTCTCTCTCTCTCTCTCTCCCTCTCTCTC